>JAULBR010105982.1:0-10704 GCA_032355825.1 Melanodrymia aurantiaca | reverse complement strand
GCATACAGAAACTCCGTCAATGTTCATTTCCTGTAGAAGTGTGACGTCACATAACGTTAATCAAAGCCGCAAATTGTTACGTCAAAATCGTCCTGTGTTGAACCAATCCTTCCATAATGCGTTGTGGTCCAATGGCGTTGACTTTTATATACTAGCTTTGTCAAGGAAAATTGTATATCTCACAATGTGACGTACGATATTGTTATTAAACTCCACTATCTCTCACGTATGCGTAATAAATCAGGATATGTAACTCAGCTAGTCACGAGAATAAGAATTTATCACGTTGTTTAATGTGTGACTTTTAATAATACGCAAATACATGTACTTACATTTAGTATGAAAATTTATGAGACATTTATACCTTGAAGAAGTGTTTAATGATTCGTATTGACTTTTTGGTGTTTTGTCTTCAATTTGGTTGTAAGTAATATATAATTAACTGGGCAGACAATGTGGGGGGATTAACTTTATAAACTAAAACCCCATGGAGATGATGGACACAGATTGGTATGTATAATGTTGTATGGTATATATATATATTTATGTACGGTTTGAGAATGCATGATCAGAGAATATAATGTTTTGGCTAGAGTAAATAAAGAAAAGAATTATTTAATTTTTGTGGATTTGCTAAATATAATAAAAATATTGTATTAATGATTATAGAAATTAAAATGTTTGTAGTTGAAATTGTTATTATAGATTAAATTATTACTCTAATACCAATTTTGTTTTAAAAATGGTAAAACAAAATTGTTATAATTTCACTAAATACTTAACTTTAATTTTATGCATAATAAAACATATTATTTACGGGCAATTTTTGGTTAATTATATATTTATATGTTGAGATATATTATTTAACCCTGCTAGAATTGATGTATTGTCCTTTACAAGTCTAGACAGAAAGTAAGTTAGTTTTACTCCCCACCAATGGCACCATGTATATTTAATGAGAAAACTGATATCTCATTGATCTGTTGTTTGTGAGATATCTGACGCCTCAAACAAATCATTTATTTCTATATTTAACTTAAATTCTACCGGTATTATATATGTAGTTAATTTTGAAACATAAATCATACATAAATACATGCATAATGAAATAAACTAATATTTTATTGGCCAGTTGTAATAATTGAATCTGTTTTGGCAGAGGATTTTAATCCAATCAGACACCTTGTTTCATTTGTTTTGATTATATTTTTATGTTGACTACATTATGATATATGATACAGTGTTAATATAATTTCTATATTTACTCCCATTTTCTTTCTTCCAAAGGTACTAAAGGTATACATTCAATTGCACTGTCGTTTCATATAGACATTGTAGTTGGTCCGATAGACATCCTGTGTCCCTGTGAAATTAAATATAATTTTTTGTTAAAAATATACTTTCAAAAATCTTTTTAACAATTATAACGTCTTATAAGTAGCCAAATCAGCCAGTCCCTTTTTTTTAAATTGGCTATCAATTTTGATAATTGATTAACATTATTTTGTGTAAATTAGTTTCTTTAAAAAAAAAATTCTGAACATTGAAAGAACAATGATAACACTGAGTGAGCCATGAATTTATATGAATTTTTTTTTAACAATATTTTTTCCTGTGTTCACCATTTGGTTTCTTTAATAAAGAATTGTATTTGGTATCACATGGGGCCAGGGTCAGCATCTTTGGCAATAAAATGATTTTGTTTCTCATAAAATATGTTCATATAAAATTTTAATTGTAATTTATTTTTACAGAAAAGGTGTTTTTTTTTTGAACATCTAATATAAAAAATTACTGCTATTAATTACATCCAATTTAATATGCATGTATAATAAAAGATCTTAATAAAGAGTAATATTAATTACTCTTTATTGTACATCGACAAAAATAAATAAGTTTCTTAATAATTATACCACAAATAAATCTAAACAACAAATTCTTAGAATATTTTTTTCCAAAAATTGTATACTGGTATATATGCAGCACTTGTAAAGACTTTTGATATTGTACACAAATATCACTAAATGCATTATCTGGCTATTGTAAAGATGTATTACTTATAATAACTTTCTTCAGTATGATACTTTTATCACTCAAAATTGTTCTCCAAGTATTGTTCACAGATATCACTAAATGTGTTTTCTGGATATTGTATGCAAGTATCACTTATAAATTATTAAGATATTCTCCAAATATTGTGTACATGTACATGTATCACTTGTACATTATACATGTTCTTCGGATATTGTGTTCATGTAAATGTATCACTCAATATATTTACATAATATTGTATAAATGTATCACTTATAAATAAGTTCTGAATATTGCATATTATCATTTAGAAAATATACAGAATTTCTCCAGATATTGTATACTTGTACATGTACATGTACCACTAAATACTTTTTATTGATATTTTATATTGAGACAGTCAAAGGATATTGTATTAATGAATATATATTTCATTCTTGTAGCCATAAAATTATTTTTAAAATCGTAAATATTGTACATATAATAATCGTAAATATCTTACATATATTCATTTGCTATTTTTGTTTGATATTAAAGTTTCAAAATTTATTTCATAACAAATATAATTCATATATAAAATATTAAAACAATAATTCTTTATTGATATTTAGGTCACTATGTGTAATTTAAAAGTTGTTATTGGCATTGTACTCCATACAACCTGTTAAATCAATTGAAATAAATTATTTTCAGTCAATCCTTTGATTAGTTGATCGAAAATATACAACAAATTTTGCATTTGGGAAATCTTGTAAAGTTAGCATTGATATTTTTTTTATTAAATACACCAATATTATGAACAATTGAATGAGAAACACAAAATCAATTTTCTGCATATTTTGTCCTGGTTAATTTCCGGAAAACTACACTAGTGTTTTACTCTCTAGTTTTTTTGTTTGTAAAGAGTGATTTCCCTTGATCTATAGATCTTTTGCTTGCTAAGTTTTTATTTCCATTTAGAATCAATCAAGTCAGCAAGTAATGAAAAATGAAAAAAAATAATTCATTTTTCTTTTCTGGATATTTATATTTTGAAACGATGACACATTTTGGTAATATACTAACTTTTGTAGACATTGACTAAAATTACACATTGTTGTATAGAATATGAAATCTTTCTAAACAAATCCAAATTATTTGGAGTAATAACAAAAATTATAATTACATTTATTTTTTATATTTGACAATATTTTAAATATATCTTTAAATAAAGGGGAAAATTGTGCTCCCTTATATTAACATTATTTTAATTACATGTAGGCCATACATACTTTTAATTATTATGTTTTGAAATATGTGGCTGCATTGTTTGTCTTTAATACTAATATTGAGCATTTGCTGCTTGTTAAATGCGGTGCATGTGCAATGACAAGTTTTTGGAATGAGTTCAAAATTAGAAATTGTACTGTAATTATGTATGCTACATCTGCCATCATAATTTCACTGAGTTTGTTTTTTAAATAATCAAAAATACCCCAAAAATTATAAAGGACAAAACAAAATGTGCTGAAGAAAAATATAATTTTTACAATAATTTAAATATAATATTGTAAAAAAACAATTTTCTGTCATATCTTTACAAGATCAAATAATTATTTCCTATTTTTAATCATTTGTTGCATCATCAGAATGCATATTATTGATTAAAATAGTAATGAGTTAAACATTAGCCATATAATATTAAACAATACTCTGGTAGCACATTAAAATTTTACTATTTCGCTTCTGGTTTTCTTTTCACCGAATGAAATTGTATATTCTGACTGAGTTCCAACATGGACTCAGTCTCATTATGACATTTGCATTGTTAACCCAACATTTCCAACGGAAATCTAAAAGTAATTTGAGACATTTTTCAGTAACGTCCCAGTTAACCTTGGAAATAAGTCCAAAAATGAAATCATGATCTCGGGAAATAACTCGTCACATTTCGTTTTATCTTGTCTGTTTTCCTTGTTTTTATCTTTTCTTTCAATTATTTTCATTATCCAAAGCAAAGCTATTATTATTCAGGATAAAGTATACAAAACAATATTATTTATAATTAAATGTAATATATTTAACATTAATCAAAATACTGAAATTACTTAATTTAAATTTTTAGATAATAATCTAATTTTGAAAAAATTATGAGAAATAGTTATTTTTTTAAATTAAATATAATTATTATAATTGTTTTTTAATTTGCATATTTACACTTAATGTTATATTAAACATATCACATTTTATACACACTAAAGTTATTTACTTCATGGTTCATGCAATATTGGAATAAATCTTGCAAATTAATAGCTATTTATTACCCATATGGGCAAAGTGATAGGTACAGGCAATACTTTTTTAGAAGGGTGTACCTAATATGAAGTTTTTAAACAATTTGTCCGATGGTGGGTTTATTCGAAACCCACAAACCTTCCCTAAATATCGGCCTGAACTATGCCCAAGATTGTATATCATAAATGCCTTTTTGCTGCACCTTAAACAATATGATTTTATTAACACCCAAGATCTAAAGTAGCAAAAAGTAACCTAATTATTTTTACACATAGGATAGTCTGTTTCCAGCAAAGTTGTTTTCATTTGTACTTCCCCACAAATAGGATGATGCACCTGATTGCAATGCACTGAATTTGATACAAGTTGTGTAGTACGTGTATGTGTTAGAACGGGAACAAAAACTATACAAGGCCATAGATTTATTGAATTTAAAAAAAAAACATGTTTTCAATGGATAGTGTTACACACATATTATAATACAGATTTAACTGCGAATTTTTTTTAGAAATTGTGTGCTGTCAAAATTGTTTAAGAATAAAACATTGTTTCATCTATTAAAACAATAATCAGGTTTGTTGAATTTGGTATGTGGAAATTAGGATACCCACAACTTTTGCGAAACCTGGTATCATCTCGATTTGGACTTTGTCTTGTCCATAGCTGAGATGTGCATTTGACCCAGTTAATGTTTTGTCGTTTAGATTACTTAGAAAACTAAACCATATCTTTACCTCCTTTTTAGAGAACATGTACAAGTATTATACATACTTTAATACTAAGTACATGGTCTGTATATAGTATTATAGAGTTAGACCCATTTAAACTGCTGCAAAATAACCTGCTTCAACCTTTAGACTACTGGATTAATTTTAGCAACAATCTAGTACTGGTATATGTATTAGGTCATTCATGAAACTAAATTAATAAATGCATTCGAGACATAAATAAAATGACAAATTTGTATTAATTTTTCGAAAAGCAAAATTTGCCATAAAATTATCTGTTATAATTATATCGTTTGTAACTTTCTCAAAATTGCTATAAACTAATTCTGGCAAATGCATAAAACAGCAAACATTTCTATCATGCAATAATAGCCATTTTGAATTTCAACATGTACGTGTAAGTGGCTGAACTATATATTAGTTATGCTACTTAGTAAATGCATGTAGAATATGGCATATTGAGTCCAGTAGTCAAAAGATTGTAACTATGCTAAATACTCTTATTAAACTCTTAAATTATCGTGCATAATAATCCATAACAAATATGACTGCTATTTACTAGTATTTGTCATTGCACTCAAAAATAGATTTGTTAATAATTTAGATTTAAAAAGATGTTTGCCCAATTGGGAATATATTGATTTATAATATCACTTTGTGTGGGACATTTTGTCATTATAAATGAGACAGATTATCACTTGCATTAATTCATATTATTGTTTATTTTGAAAAAAATTTGGCATATCAGAAACTATATTAAACAAAGTGAAGATAGGTTTACTAATTCTAAGTTTAAATTTGAGCAGTATTAAACAATTAATATAATTATTTCTGTTATAGTATATAAAAATTTGTTCTTAATAACCTATTTTCATATATACACTGTATAAGTTGAATACTAATGTAATAAGTTATTTAATTTGGGAGTGAATTTATATTTATTGTATTTTATAAAATACTTTGCTTTGAATATAAATAAAATTAATATACTTTAAATATATTCCTATAAATAGTACAATATTTTGGGAAACACTTCTGTACTTAGTTAGATTGTGTCATCATTTTGTTTCTTTTAGCTTTGAATAAATAAAATTACTGGTAATACACTTTGAAAATTAATGTTATATCTATTTTTAAATTTTTTTTTACAGAAATATATTCCTAGAAATATTACAATCTTTTGGGAAACACTTCTATTCTGTAGTTAGTTAGTATGTGTGATCATTTTGTTTCTTGTAACTTTTAATTAAACATTATTAAAGATAAAATTCTGTTGCAGTTGAGAACAGTGATGCGAGCAGACGCCATCATCAAGAATAAAGTATGGGGCAAGATTAACATAAATTTTAATCATTTCATTTTATCACTGTTACTAAATTTCATTCAGTTTGCGTTAGCACGTCTGTGTGTTTCACTTTTGGGTTTTAAAACTAATTTTTTTATTTTTTTTTTAAAACTAATGTAGCAGTTTCATAGATTCAGGCAACAAGTTGCTGCATTTGTGTGTAAAAATACTTTGTAGATGGCAGTTATTAACATTTATTTGGAATGTTAAATTATTTTTTCGCAATCGTTTACCACCCCCAAACCTCCGTATTAATTTTGTTTCGTCTAGTTCAGAACACAGTTAGTTACTGTGTATGTTTTGACATTTCAGATTGTCAACTACAGATAAGTTACTTATCTCATGGGTCGACATTAATTAATTGGTTTCAAATCAACTTCTTTATTGACATAGATTGGGGTTATTTATTTATTTAATACTTTTTTTTATCTTTGATAATTTCTTTCCACATTTTAATTTTTATCTCACTTGTTCCTAATGGATGCGTGAGGTTATGGCGGTGTCCATCCGTCTGTCATCTGACTCACTTTTCACATTTTTTACTTATTCTTAAAAACACTCACTGTTTGTGTGATTAAGTTGACATTTGCATTGATGTGTACGTGGGTGTATATATTATGTGTGAAAGTGCGTGCACATGTGTGTTTATCTTTAAACATTTATTAATTGTAAATAATGCACTTTTGCAAGCAATGAAATTATATAGGGCCCCAACCCTTACATTTCAGGTTTATTTGATCTGAGACAATAATATTTTTTTAAAAGAACCCCCAAAAAAATGAAAAAAGACATTTGCATTGACATTTAGCTCTACATGTATGTCTACTCGTTATTCAATTGTGTTGTCCACCAAGGCATTGGAACACCTTATAATACATGTAACTGTAAGGTGTTAATTCTAGAACTACTGTACTACTAATGTCAGATTATATATAGAATTATCAAATAATCACTAACTTATTAAATCTATTCTATTTATGCACAGAGATAAATTATTTATATAGCACCTATTTAGTTTGCACATCAAACATTAAAAAGGAACCAGTGTTTGTATAAACAGCTCCTACTGGCTTCGGCTAGAGGGAACTTCCCTATAGCTCAATCGGTAGAGCACTTGGATTCTGGTTCGCACCTCTCCAGTAGAGGTTGAAATACCTGTTGCAATTTGGAGCCGACGTAGGGACAGCTAGATCTAATATTTGTACAATCTCTATTTTTGCATAACCATAACTATTCCTGTATTTCTCAACTAGAATGTAGACTATATCAGGATCACTACTAGTATTTAAGAAAGTCCATAATTGGATTAAAGGTTTTTTGAGGCAATCTCATTAAAAAACATTAAAATTCGTTTTTTTAACTTTTTTGAAAAGTCTTTCCGAAAATATAAAGTTATTTAATGTGTGTGAAAGATTGTAGTGATAAGTTTAGTCTTGCTTTCTCTATTTGACAGCAGATATGTTTGTCAGGTAGTCAGTTTGGAATTTATCACCTTTTTTCAATTCTCAATAAGAATCTGAAAAGTTAAAATTCTCTGTGAATATTTAATTCCATAAACATTAGGCTACTAACATAACCATTTTAATTGTTTGATCATCAAAAAGTATTGTTAAATTGTGTATAAGCAGTGTATATGCTGTGTCCATGTTTATTTTCTGTGTGCCAGTTAGAACAAGGTGAGCTACCGATTCCCTTGGCTCTTTTTTTAATTGGCATGTTTCCAATTTTTAAATAGTCTATAATGGGGTATTTTTTTATAAGATCTGACATAAAACCTATAAATGATTTTTTTCACATTTTTCTTATGCACACTGTTTTATATATATTTTTTTTTTATAATAATAGGCATTTTAAAATAAAAATATTTTATTTGTTAGCATTAGATAGATAAATATTATCTTCACATTCCTAGTTTGCATGAACCATGAAAGAAAATAATAGAAAAGAATTTCTAAAAAAAACATTCAATCCAAATTTCATTTTATCATTTTTCACTAACATTCAGTTTTCTTTATAGAATCACTCCCCAGGAGAAATTAGTTTGTTAGTTTTAATCGTAGACTAATGTAATTTAATTTTAATTTTAATTTTTGAATTAGTAATTATTTTTTTTAGTACATAACTATATAGTTGTATTGCGTTTGGAAATGGTATATTTTCAAGGTGTGTTTACATGGCATGTTGTATAGTGTGTTCACATTGAAACTATAATTGCCAGGATATTTCTTTTATTGACTATAAGCATGTTACCTGGAATTCTAACAGTTTTATGTGTGCATGTAGCTGTTGAATTTTTATAAAATTATTTCCTTCTTGATTTATCGTATAATAAGTGATTTGCATTTATTATAATTTTTTTCTTCTGTAGTCTTTTTTTAATTGGAGAGTTTAATTAAATATTAGTAGTTTACAAAATGACTGATATGTATTGAATTTTAATTATATGTCACTGCACATATGCTCAGTGACAATATTTGTGCAGATCAAAATCTTAAATTGGTTTAGAAATATTTATGGTTTAAAGTATTGATACATCTTTAAAATATATATTTTTTGGATTAAAATCTTCAAATAGTTCAAGAGTAAAAAGATCATTTATATTTATGAGAAGTTGTGTTTAATTTCAATAGCGTGTATTAAGTTTTCTGATTATTGATATATTGGATTTACAGATTATAGGTTTGAGAAACATCTATAAGGCGAAACAAAAAATAGATTTGTTTATGGTTTTCCGACCAACCCATTCTTTTCTTGCTGTCAGTAAAAAAAATATCTTAAAAAAACTCTAAAAAATAGAAATAAAATAAAATATTTTTGTTTACTTTGAAAAAAAGTTAATACCTAAATACCCTTTTTTCTCCCCAACCCAAGAAGCCTTAAACAAACCTATTTTTTGTTTCGCCTAATATAAAGTATAGTCAAACATGTTCTTAGTGATCACCTCTACTAAATGAATAAATAAAGTGTGTACTTGTAGGATTTGAACCTAGGCACTGATTTGCATGATGCTCGACAGTCCCAAAACTCAACAACTCAACCTGCCTCAAACGACCATCTTATAGGCCCAAATTTTGTTAATCGAATGCAAAAACAATAACTGTATAATTATGTGGTCAAATGTGTTCAATAACCATTTTCGATGACTGCCTTTTGGTGTCTGTTTTGTACAAGTTTGACTGTACTTTAAATAATTTAGATTTTGTTAAATATTTATCCAGTGCTCAGCAATATGGAAAATTGTAATGTGATTTCAATTTGTAATATTTTTATTGTTATACTATATGGTTTTACAATTTCCAAACTGTCTATAAACATGAATACACATTTATAACTTGTACCGTATTGTACCTCAAGATGTATTAGGAAAACCGACATCCATTCAATGTGTAAATGCTTAGCTCAAAGTATTGATAGGTCGACAGGTCAATCCTCCTCAGTGGATCTGTTGTTATTTCCCATTCCAACCAGTGATCCATGACTGGTCCATCAAAGGCTTTGGAGTGTGCTATTCTGCCTATGGGAAAGTGCACATCCGACAACCTCCGATTAATGCTGTTTTCCGATGTGGATATTAAGCATTTTGTTTAATTAATTTTAGACTTAATTAACATTGTGCGTATTCATGGATACTGACAGTTTAGGCCTACTGGTGAGTTTCATAACCAGGAATATATAAATATAATTATATAATATTGTATATAAAGGAGAGAAGAAACTTGCTGGATTTGTTTTCAAATTATTGTAAAATGGGTATTATTACATTTTTGCAGTTTCATCAAACAAATTATCAATTTGCAATTAGTAATTTTTGCATTAAATAAACATTATTGTTGCCTTTTTTAAGGGTAATCATTGCTTGCAATTATTCATATAATTGTAACTTACGCGATTAAATTACAAAGGAGAAAACCACAAAAATTAGATTCGCAAATAATACCCATTTTTTTCAAAATTATATGTATGTGTAATCGATTACCAGGGTAACATGGATATGTGTTGCAAAGCGTTAATGAGAAAGTTGGTTACATATGTAATAAAAAGTGAATGATTACATGACTGTGATAATGGTTTTACGTGCACCTATTCAAATAATGTTCAAACACTCCCACCTGTATACTTAATGCCCGTGTCACAGTGAATGTAGTAATTAGTGAATGTAAGCATTAGTAATTTTTGCATTAAATAAACATAATTGTTGCCTTTTTTTTATTTTAGACTTAATTAACATTTCATAACCAGGAATATATAAATATACAGTCAAACCTGTATTAAGCAGCCACCTGTCTTAAAGGGTCACCATAATTTTCTCCCAAATCATCAATTTTA
>JAULBR010105971.1:0-10707 GCA_032355825.1 Melanodrymia aurantiaca | reverse complement strand
AGAGAGAGAGAGAGAGAGAGAGAGAGAGAGAGAGAGAGAGAGAGAGAGAAAGAAAGAAAGAAAGAAAGAAAGAAAGAGAAACACACACACGCACGCATATGCCCTGCTAGTCCATATTATATTAATATCAAAACAAACTCATTTTCCGCATATATAATATATATAACATAATTATGACAACATTGCATATCATTGCATATCACAGAAAAAAATATAGACCCGTGTTAAATTAACGTTTGCAAAAAGTATGTTCTTACAGACACATTTTTTTTCGAATCAGAAATTGTTATTCCGAAGATGTCTGGGAAATTGCCAAAAGCTTGGAAATATGAATACTTTTGAGAGACTTGTCGTCATTTTAGTAAATGAAATAATAATTGAAAATCTCAAATTGCTAAAGTAATCACAGTTTTGCCCGTAGTCTACGCCGACTCCATCCATCAGGCAGATTGCTTTCAGTTCTGCACAGAATTCGGCCTGCACCGACTGCACACGTAATGACATTCCACTAAAACGTGATCAATTGAAGACTTTTTCTTGAATTCAGGAGAAACTTACTGGAACACGCTACGATTCAGAGACGCCATCTTGTTCTCCTCACAAATGAAACGAAAACAAAACGGCGCTCTTTCCTATAATTGTCAAGTTGGTATCGATTTATCATGAACTTCAAAGTTAACCATTACAATCACTTAGATAGTTACACGTTATTTACGTGCTTATATCCAATTAAGGTTCAAGCACGTCTGTCATGTTCATGCAGTCCAGCTACTTCGACTGCCTGTCATGGACAGAAGTTAGTGTTAGTATGATAGAGAAAACCCGTTACTCATATTAGCTAAGTAGCAAGGTATCTTTTATGTGCAATTTGTCTCAGACCGGACAGTACATACCACGGCCTTGTCTAATAAAATTATATGTGATCCCAAACACGCCTTGTTGATGGAAAACTTTCCTGGTTGATGGCAAACACGACTGGTTGATAGCAAGCTCGCCTGGTTGATAGCAAGCTCGCCTGGTTGATAGCAAACTCGCCTTGTTGATGGCAAACACGCCTGATTGAAGGCAAACTCGCCTGATTGATGGCAAACCCGCCTGTTTAATGGCAAACTCGCCTTGTTGATAGCAAACTCGCCTTGTTGACGGCAAACTCGCTTGATTGAAGGCAAACTCGCCTGGTTGATGGCAAACTCGCCTGATTGACGGCAAACTCGCTTGGTTGATCAATGGCAAACTCGCCTTGTTGATGGCAAACTCGTCTGGTTGATGGCAAACTCGCCTTGTTGATGGCAAACTCGCCTTGTTGATGGCAAACTCGCTTGGTTGATGGCAAACTCGCCTGGTTGATGGCTAACACCGTCTGGTTGATGGCAAACTCGTCTGGTTGATGGCAAACTCGCCTGGTTGATGGCAAACTCGCCTGGTTGATGGCTAACACCGTCTGGTTGATGGCAAACTCGTCTGGTTGATGGCTAACTCGCTTGGTTGATGGCAAACTCGCCTGGTTGATGGCAAACTCGCTTGGTTGATGGCAAACTCGCCTTGTTGATGGCAAACTCGCCTGGTTAATGGCAAACTCGCTTGGTTGATGGCAAACTTGGCTGGTTGATGGCAAACTTGCCTGGTTGATGGCAAACTTGGCTGGTTGATGGCAAACTTGCCTGGTTGATGGCAAACTCGTCTGGTTGATGGCAAACTTGCCTGGTTGATGGCAAACTCGCTTGGTTGATGGCAAACTTGCCTGGTTGATGGCAAACTTGCCTGGTTGATGGCCACCTCGCCGGCTTGAGGGCACACGCGCCTTGTTGAGGGCAAACTCGCCTGGTTAATGGAAAACTCGCCTGGTTGATGGCAAACTCGTCTGGTTGATGGCAAACTTGCCTTGTTGATGGCAAACACCGTCTGGTTGATGGCAAACTTGCCTGGTTGATGGCAAACACCGCCTGGTTGATGGCAAACTTGGCTGGTTGATGGCAAACTTGCCTGGTTGATTGCAAACACCGCCTGGTTGATGGCAAACTTGTCTGGTTGATGGTAAACTTGCCTGGTTGATGGCAAACACCGCCTGGTTGATGGCAAACTTGCCTGGTTGATGGCAAACCCGCCTGATTAATTTCAAATTTGCCTGGTTGATGGCAAACCCGCCTGATTAATTTCAAACTCGCTTAGTTGATGGCAAACTCGCCTGGTTGATGGCAAACTTGCCTGGTTGATGGAAAACACCGCCTGGTTGATGGCAAACTTACCTGGTTGATGGCAAACCCGCCTGATTAATTTCAAACTTGCCTGGTTGATGTCAAACACGCCTGGTAGATGGCGGGAAGTGGTGCACGCGGCAGACGTGCAGGTGTCGGAATGCGCGCAAACTGCCAGTCAGTTATGTTCTAGTTAGTAAGTCTGGTGTTCAGTGACTAGTATTGCGCCGCTTAGTGGCACGTTCATTCTTCCCATCAGTGTTAGTGGGATGTTACCGACACCTGATAACACAAATAGCAACTCATGTGGGGAGCCTGATGACGGTAATTCGTTACATATGAAATGTCTGTGCGCTTCAACAATACATTCCAGGTATACCTCAACGCAATGCGCTAAAAAAATGTCTGATGCAGGACAAACAACAGGATAATAGTAACCTAAACATAAAGTTTGTTATATTTAACGAAGCCACTGGAACACATTGATTATAAATCAGCGGTTATTGTAAAAATGATAAAGTTTGTTTGTTTAACGACGCCACTGCAACACATCGATTATATATCAGCTGTTATTGGACGTCAGAAACATGTTCATATTGACACATGGTCTCAGAGGGAATCTGCTGCCGCCCACAGGCTACTCTTCTTCAAGGGATCTTTTATGTGCATTATCCCATAGACAGGATAACACACACCACAGCATTTGATAAACCTGTCATGGACCACTGGCTGGAACGGAACATAGCCCACAAAATGTTTTGCGCTGCATCACACGTTAAAACAGGAGAATGTTTAAAGTAAAATGTTTGGAATTCAAGACCGGATGCCATCGATAAGGTGGAATATGACGGCTTTTCTCGAATACACGATCTCACTGTTTTTAACCGTGGTTATTGGTTACACATGTTAACACCATCTGGACTGATTTGTTTATTTTGAAAATATTCCGATTGTTAATGATGTTTTCGTCTTAAACACTAAACAGTATTTAATACATGTATTATAGTATAAAAGTAGATAGAAGAGTTCGAGAGAAGGAAAACGTATGTCTGCTGACTATGTACATAGTATGTATATTATTGGTCAGTTATAACGTATCGACGTGTTTATATCCCATTATGGTTCAAGCCCGTCTGTCTTGGACACGCCGTTCAGCCACCTCGACTGCATGCCCAGGATAGAAGTCAGTGTTATTATGCGAGAGGAAACCCGCTGCTTAATACTAATCAGCAAGGGACCTTGGGTACAGCCTTGGCATTGGGTCCCGACCTTTGGTGGCGGACCGTACCCATTGCGGGGGTGTCTGAACCTTAATTGAACAAGGCACCTTAAACTAGTGCGAATGAATGAAATCTTTCATATGCACTCTCCCATAGATAAAACAGTACGTACCGAACTGAAGAAATATTTATTGCTGCAGTATTGACCACGCGTTGATTGCATCTGACCAAGTGGCCCGTGGTGGACCTGCTTCCAATATCCACATGTCATCAATCATTGCGAGTCGCAACCCATGGCTATCCTCACTATACAGTCAATTGGAAAGTCTGTTTGTACATGGTATGGTCCCGGGTCGCGGGGAAGATGATGATGTGATACAAAACAATATCGGAGACGAGTTCCACTATACATTTACATGTTCCTTTTTTTAAGCAATCCAGACGTTTATATTTACCAAAATCCAAACCCAATATATATAAATTCCGTAATTGTAAAACAAAACTGGTGCTCTTCGCAAACTGTCTATGTTTTGTAAACTTATTATGAATACGTTTAAATCCCTTGACTAGTAACTGCATGTATTACGTAACCAAATTAAACTCGTTATGTTTATATTTGTATGTTCATTTTCATGTATACCTGTGTGAATAGGTTTTTTTCTCTCTTGCCATCTTGTTACAATGTATTGATTGTTGTGTGTACGTATATATACTATATTATATTGTTCCTCATAATTATGTCATTGATTACGGCTTGAGCGCAATAAAGGTTCAGTTCACTTCACTTCACTTCACTTCAGTAAATATGTTCATCCATTAGACATCCCGTCTTGATACTTTAGTTTCTGAGGCTGACTATTCATGTAAAAGTTAATTTGTTTTAACGACATTTCAGGGCTTCTAGAATAAGTTAACCCTATTAGCCCGGCTAGTGCATTTTGAACTTGGGATAGTACATAAAATTTTTAAGTTTGATCCTGCCCGATGGCTAGTAAACAAACCCAAAGTAAAACAGTTTTAATAACCGATTACCCTTTACATACATTGGGACGGGCAATAAATTTAAGAGGGGTTCAAGGGTCCCTAATTCTGTTAAGCAATAATTTACCTATTTAATATACCAAGTTACATCAGATTAAATATTGTTTTCAATTTGGGCTAACGAAATTTCAATAATGACTACAGAATATTGGAACGGAGAAGAAAACAGTTCTATTGATGAGAATCGATCCTACTACCTCATGCACCTCAGGCGAAAGCTCTAACCTCTGAGCTAGTCATCACACACTTGAATGATTCCAGTCTCTCTATAATAATCCCGTATCGTCTGTTCATACGCTACGTTCAGTGGACTTATGTTGTAAGAACATTGATTTTGTCTTTTAATTAACACCTTTTTCATGTCACCAAGTAAAAATACTTTTCGGCACTGACCATTTTCTATACAGATTTACCAGTCAATATTGGAGCTTACAGTGTTATCACTTGTATACTAATTTGCTATACATGTACTAACCCTCTCTACATATATTGCTTCTTTAATATAGGATATTGTCAATATATATATATTTAACCTATAACTTACAGCTTAATATCCGTGTCATAAACCCATTATCTATTTATAGAATGTGCAATGAGCTTCAAGGCAATTCAGTTTATTTAGCTTGAGTGCATTAGTGTCATCTTGCAACGAGCCGCTGGCTAGTGAATAATAACACCATTTCACAAGAGCGAGTTAATTAATATTGCCGATTAGCCAGTTGGATATTCTATTTTTACCCGTTATCTAAATAGGAGAAACAGACGCAAAGATGTGCCAACTTTGTGTATTTATTTTAGTAATAGCATATTTTATCTATGTAAATAATGTTTGAAGCAATTTAGTGACGTACGTACAATAGTCGTTTGTCGTCACGCTGTGAACTATTAATTGACGTAGAATAATGGTATGACGTCACGCACAATGCATATACTAATTATTTGACATGGGAAGCTCAAGAGGAAACCCAAGACTAGAAAAACTAGCCGAGATAATAATAGTTTGCGACGTGAAAATAACAACACGCATCTGTTTTAAAAAGGTAATTAACCGTTATTGAATCACTATTATAGTTGTATCAATATAAGTATGTGTGTTACTAAGTGAGCACAATAATTATTTGGTACAATATACTAATGAGATAATCATCCAACGAAGTAATAGTTTATATTTATATAATATAATAAATTTTATTTGTGGCCAGTTATCTCGAACTTTGTAGTCTCGAAGCATATCTGCCCTGGGAACAATGTCTGTCCGTAGGACTGGTGCGGACATTTTCGTGGCCGGACACTGAGCCCAAATAGAGTGTCGATGTATATGCATAATGTTCAGCGCGCACAGTTCCATAGATGTGATGTGGGTAAGTTATTTCCCAAAGGAGATTTCCATATCATCCTACCAGTCATATCGATCACAGCTAACATTCTTATATTAATGCAGGTTCGCATGTACCAAGTGGCGTTCTCGATTTTCGGAATTGATTTGCTAACTGTATAGAAAGATTCGTACTTGGGGAATTATGTGAGACTTCTGCATCGGTCGATTAACTCTCGCACCATGCAAGAAATATGGAATTTAAATAATATTTTATTTACAGATACTGGTTAGAGTAATCAATGGCATTTCAACATGATGGGAGATGCGTTTACTTCTACTATATATTTATATAACATTATGCAAGAAGTTATAGTTGGTGTTTCAACACGATTAGAGTTGTGTTTAATAGGCTATCAAACATTAGCTAATAAACAATGGTATTTCAACATGATGAGTGATATATCTACTTGTCCACCAGATACCAAGTAATAGGCAATGGCATTTCAAAAGTAGTCTCAATTTGCTTACAACTCCATCAGATACAGGTTAGTCCAGGCAACAACCCTCCGAGCACATTTTGGAACTATATTCGTCTCATTCTTAACCCTTTAGCTGTTCCGTCCGCATCCTGTCCGGTCTCCAAACAGTCTTGCAAAACTCTCGCGCATTGCCGACACACTCCCCCATATCTTCTGCAACTTTCCCATCATCGACTTCTTCAAATGTTATTCCATACAATCTATAACAGCCTTCAATCTCCCCTTATCGGCTGAAACCTTAACCAATAGCCAAACGTTTTGGGTGCTTATATCCACTGAAGGTTCAAGCACCCCCACCATGGGCACGGTCTGCTATTAGAGGTCAAAGACCGATGTCAGGGCTGTGCCCAGGGTGAGTGAAACCTTCCCATGACTCTATACTTCATTCCACACACTGTCTTCAACCGTTGCCTTTCTGTCTGCTACCTTCCCGCGTCCTAGAACGGGCAACGACCTCCTACACGCTGGCGGTACACTTGTTCAACCTTTCCCTTTCCGTCTGCAAATAAACTAGACTGGCTTCTACCTCCCACTCACAGTCTACAACCTCTCCCGCACCGACACCTGCAATCTTCAACCTTACAGACAGCAATCTTTCCCGCACTGTTTTCAACCTTTACCCTGCCATCTACGACCTTCCACCCATTGCCTGCAACTTCCATCGCTCTACAGGCTAACTGCTGTCATCAAATCTATATACGACAAAACATTGACATGGCCAAATGCGTATCTCTGAACAAGGCAGAGTCGAAGGGATATTGTGGCAACGTAGAGTTGGCATGTACTCACGAATCACTGCCAAAGCATTGATGATACCAGGTGTTCGCGAAACGTCGACGTAGTTCTGGATAATGCTAATCTACTACTGACTGGATTACCTCAACATTCCTCATGCAGCATCGATTTCGATTTCCCTTGCGTCACCGAGATTATAATTAATATAGAAGGGTTGAACTGTGTCTGGTTTAACTGTGGTTAGCATAATGCGCGTGTATTCCATGCACGTTCCTCGTACTGTGTGGCCCTGTGACTAGAGTTTGAAAGAAAGACAATTAGCTTTCACCTGACAGAAGTGATTTGTTTCAAACAATCCGTGCTACAACTTGTCTAACATTCACTCACTAATCACTCCAACTAGTAAGCTGTCTGGCTATTGGGCAACATTGCATAATCATTATTCAGTTAATAAGTATATCTGCCTTGCGTTCAATAGGGCGAGCGTTCTGCTACCGAGACAAAACGTTTTGTCATGGATATTTGCATCTAACAATAATGAATGTAATAATTATGAGGCGTACGTGCGTGCATGCGTGCGTGCGTGCGTGCATGTGTGTATGTGTGTGTGTGCGTGCGTGCGTGAGTGGGTGTGTGTGTTTGTGTGTGCGTTCGTGCGTGCGTGCGTGTGTGTGTGTGTGTATAATAAAGCGATGTAATTAAATGTTACAGCTATCACAGCATAATGAATTACAATCAGTCCGTTTACACATGTCTATACTCCACACTTCTAGGCTATTCCGCGCTGTGTGGAGAATTAATTGCACCGCACGCCATTTGCATTAATTACCATTCGGTTTATATTAACGGAAACTCGATATACTCACACAAGTGGACGTCGATGTTCCTTGATATTTATTGAATAAAGACGAGAGATCGCAAGAAATCGTACACAGCAGACAGTGCCCGATAAGCAATCAGCGAGCTCAATGGTCACACATTTACTCGTTTTATTCTAGAAAATCGACTCTTTTCCGTCATTCTGAACATTTTAAAATAGTTTTTATCTCGAATATAGAACGCCAGCAGACCTCAGTCTCGTTCATTCATTTTATAATAGGTTATTAAGATGCTATTTTTCGGTGAAATTCACGAACGAAATAAAATCGGTGAGTTAAGTTGTATTACTGAAAGCAAACTTCTTGAATGTCAACGCCATTTTGGCTAATATATCATTTTGACATTTTCTGTTTAGAGTCATAATAATAAATGTATGCAACTATCTAAATAAACAAGGACAGTATTTTCTTTTCTGCCAACATGAAATTTAGTTAATGGCTCAACTACATTGTCACGTGACCGTGCTTTCCACGCCATCAATATTCTCAGCAAACTCGATGGATAAAGAAAAAAGTTGATTTGTTAAAAAACACCATGTGATGTGTGTATGTTCTTTTTCTTATATTAATGCAGGTTCGCATGTACCAAGTGGCGTACTGGCGCCCATTGATAACAACCATTGGTCAAACAGACGGTTATTTAGATACATGGACACTTTCTAATAGACAGAATTTTGCAATTTATTATACCAGTGGCTCGAATGAAAGTCCTGACGTTTAGTACACACAGAGAGGAAGCTAATGAGTAAAGTGACAAGAATATCACTTTCATCACTCGTTTGAGTCCAATGTTAGTAAGAATCTGCCTCACGAGATGATGACGTAAGTATCTATCGTGTTTGACATCGTTCCCCTCACCTGGTATCTTCCTTACCGTGTGCGCCAAACGTGAGGAAGTTCACAAAGCCAATACCCCAGCCATCAAATACGTTATGCCATATTATGCAATACATGTGACGTCAGATAAGCTTAGAAACGCCATCTTGAATACTTTCCGTAACCTTAGCTGAGGATTTTGATTACCATGTGAGCTAAACTTAGTTATTCGTGTCACTTTGCTCATCAAATCCCAAGACTTTAGGACTTTACTTCGGGTCACAGTAACCGATATAAGTTTGGTATAGTAAATCCTATGGTATGCGACATCCTACCCTTGTGCATTCGACTTAAACGATCTATAGACAAGCATCGATCGTTCAACCGCACGCCCCTCAGGCGGTCACTACCTCTAAGCTAAATATTGCTCATAAACTCGTTGGAAAGACAATTGATTTTTCGTGTTCATCGAATAACGAATAAATACGTAATAGCCGTTTACTGAGTGAATTGAAGAAGAAAGGACTGCCGTGCACACGCTAAGTGAATATCACGCCTGACTATGAGAGGAACATGTTCATTATTTAACCAAGCGGCGACTTCCGACTGATCTGAAGCTCCTTTAACAGCTATTAGTCGACTTAACCTCTAGTGGCCGGCAGACGAGATCGATTAATGGATACCATCTTGAAAAAAACGGGAGTTGGGCGTAGTTCGGCGTAGAGCAGGACGTAGCTCAGAGGTAGAATGTCCGCCTGTGGCGTGATTGGTCGAGAGATCGATCCTCCACAGTGCTGATTAATAATCAATGTGTTCTATAGTGATGTCGTTAAAAAAGATCGATTCTCCACAGCGCAAAACATTTTATGGGCTATTTTCCGTTTCAGCCAGTGGTACACGACTGGTTTATCAAATTCCATGCTGTGTGCTATCCTGTCTATGGGAAAGTGCACATAAAAGACCCCTTGCTGTTTTTCGGTAAGAGTATTCCATGAATTAAACGGCGACAGCGGGTTTCCCCTGAGACTATGTGTCAATATAATTATATAACCATTGGTCTGACGTCCAATAATCGCTGTTTTATAATCGATGTGTTTTTGGTGGCGTCGTTAAATAAAACAAACTTTACTTTATCTCTTTAGAAAAATTAGATGGGCGTAGTGTCCGTCTTTTAGTAACAGCTACCCGACTTGGACACAACCTTGGCATTAACTTTATAGTGGACCGTGCCCAAGCCTGGGGTTCTTGAATCTTTGGTGGATAAAAGCACTTAAAATGTTTCCCTTCACTTTAGTGACAGAGCTCTACCGGCCTCCGTGGTGTAGTGGTTAACGCTTCGGGCTTCAGGCTTGTATGTACTGGGTTCGAATCCTAATTCGATTTCTAATCCCAGTACCCACTCCAACCCAGAGTGAATGCTCCGCAAGGCTCAATGCGCCGACCAGTGTCCACAACTGGCCGAAGTATGTACAGTCCTGTCTGTGGGAAAGTGCATACATGTATATTATTATAAAAGATCCCTTGCTACTCATCAAGAGGATCGGGTTTACTAACACTAACTTCTGTCCTAGACAGGCAGCCGAGGCAGCTGGACTGCGTGACCATGACATACACGTGTGCTCCAACCTTAATTGGATATATGCACGTAAATAAGTTAGGCCTATAACTAACTGATCGAAAGAGTAGCCTGCACATTTATACTGAGATCATGTACCAAAATAACATGCTGAAGGTGTTACACCCACCACCCACTCGGCTCCACGACTCACACGTGGGCCTACCATCACCTCTCCCGCCCCACCCCACTTTTTTATGTCCCGTAGCTCTGCTTTACACAGTCGTTATGTAATTATTAATATTATCAGTTGAATTATTATATTAAAGTACGGTTTGTTTTATTTAACGACACCACTAGAAACACATCGATTATAAATCAGCGGTTATTGGACGTCAGACGCATGGTTA
>JAULBR010105960.1:0-10708 GCA_032355825.1 Melanodrymia aurantiaca | reverse complement strand
TGGGTATTTTCCTTTTAAAAGAGTGATAGTTTTTTTTCATAGTATAAAGGAAAAGAAATTCTTTTTATCCAGTCATTTGTGCTGTGTCAAAGTAAAAAAAAAAAAAAAAAATTCAAAATTGGAAAATCATGTATTTCAAATTGGGAATTCCCCCTAGTGGAATGGGGCCGGTAACCGGCTCCAAATTGTATGGTAGATTAAACCCTGATATATTTCAGAGTTTAATCTACCAAACAATTTTGGGCCGGTTACCGGCCTCATTCACCTAGGGGAAGTTACCAATTTTGAAAAAGAAAATCTAGCATAGTTATGCAACATCCATGATACATACATGTACTATACAGGTCTTTTCTCAGAATGCTGTGGAAGAGCTTACATTTTTAAAATTCAGAGTATATTATATTTTATGTAAAATCCAGGAGTACAAATTTGATCGATTATGCATTATTCAAGGACAGACAACTGAATTTAAGCCCCTTTACAAAGCCCTTGCATTAAATCAAATAGCTTAGTTAAACAGGTAGTGGCCCCCATGCCTTATGGCTATGGGGAATATGTTTGCAGAAATGTTCTTGGCTCTGTCTCTTTTGTCGAGGTATTCGTGATACAATTGGGTGAAAAATGAGATGATCTGTTGATGTTAAACTTGTACAGGATATACATAATTAGTACACTAATATTTATTCTAATATTTGATGTATATTCCGTTTTGATGATTTCAGATACAGTTACATGATCGACAACATTATTCTCCTCATCACTGGAACTCTACACCAACGACCAATCAATGAGCTCATACCAAAATGTCACCCGCTGGGTAGTTTTGAACAAATGGAGGCCATCCACATTGCATCGACTCCTGCTGAACTCTACAATGCGGTTTTAGTCGACACCCCTCTTGGTTAGTCACTTTCTTTGATATTTTTTTTTACTTACCTATCGACTGCAAATTGTGCAGTCGATTAGTTATACCCAGCGGAGAATTTTGAATTTAGTTGCTTTTGGTTAAAGTGGTTTTGTTTTCTTAAATTAAAAAAAATTAAATAATTTTGTTTGGATGGCTGGGGTTGTGTTAGGTCATTGGTTTAAATGACATTTTACGTTAGAGATGGTTTTATGATTGTTTGACTCTGGCTATTTACAGATACATACTTCATTCATTGGTTGCACATGTTTTAGATTGTTCATGTATGATGGTCATTTGTGTTCTCAGCTCCGTACTTCATTGACTGCATCTCAGAACAGGATCTGGATGAAATGAATATCGAGATTATCCGGAACACTTTATACAAGGTACGTGTCCATTCCTTTACGCTCCTCTTTCAGATTAAAGAATCGTTATAGCATCTGTTGTCACTGTTATAGGGGTGGATACATGGGGAGATGAGTGGGGGCGACCAGTTCCGCCCTTAAAATTCTAGTGTTATGAACGATGTAATTTTATTTCAAGATTTGAAAAAATTAGTCCCATTTTCCAACATGTTTTCATAAGATGCTCAACTTATACGGACTTGTGTGCCATTTGATACTAAACTTGGTCTCCCCTTTCTAATATATTTATTGATCTGCCCCGACGCTGTGCTTATAAGCACTATTACACTCATGTCATCTCCTAGTGACCAGTCCATGGGTGCGTCAGTAAAATTAAGTCAAAGTTGTGTAAGTATTAATTCTCATCTCATTGCAGGCATATTTGGAGGATTTCTTCAATTTCTGTGAACATCTAGGTGGCGCCACTGCAGAGGTCATGTGTGAAGCTCTGGCTGTATGTATCGCATAAGTATTTATTCATGATAAATTATTTTACAAGTAGTGTAGAATGTAGCATTCAAAATGGCTGACAGTACTTCCTGTGTATTGTAAATACAGTAACTTCCATTAATAATGAACACTGATATAATCAATTAACAGGTATAAAGTGCAAGTCATTTGCTACTCTGTAGTGTAGAATGTATTATTCAAAATGGCAGTCAGTATTTCTTGTGTATTGTAAATACGGTAACTGATATATAAATAAACACTGATATTGTGAATCAACATATATAAAGAACAAGTCATTTCTTCTCTGTTGTATAGAATGTAGGATACATAATGTCAAACGGTACATCCTTTAGCAAACTATACACTGACATATAGAGGATATCCCCCAAGTGTCTTGTGATATCATAATTTATCTGCACGAGTTGATAAAAGTATAAAATCCGAGCATGAAGTGGGATATTCTTTTTATCATTTTTTCTAATTAGGATGATTATTAACAGAAATTAAATGAAAATGAACACTTGCAATGTTTGCTTCGAAGGCATGACGTCATAACAGTTGCGTCAACGTTATGACGTCATGCTTAGAACTATCAGGTTTCTTGGTGACGAGCTCGAAAACCCGTCTCTAGACCAATAAAAATTATGAGACGTGATATATCCTCCGGAGATATCACAAATTATTAGGTAAACGATATTTCCTGCAAACGCCTCTAATGGATGATAAAGTAAATTACTTCTGTCGATTCTCTGTGTTTGATTGTAGCCAAACTCCAACGCATGTTAATGTTGTGGTCTATTTTTAGTTTGAAGCTGATCGTCGTGCATTCATCATCACGATCAACTCGTTTGGCACGGAACTGAGTAAGGAGGATCGAGAGAAACTCTATCCGAAGTGCGGCAATCTTTACCCCGATGGCTTGTCGATGTTAGCCAAGGCAGAGGATTACGACCAGGTCCGCCAGATTGCCGACTTCTATGCTGTGAGTTTTCAACATCTTTATATCTTTGTGTTGACCCTTTCAGCGACGATTCCCTCCATATGATGCAGTATGTACAATTGTTTACACCAATTATGAACTGATCTACACTGGGATTGAAAACCTATTTTGAAATTGCCTAAATATACAATCTCGTATGTTTTACTTGTCTACATGTTGTACTAGTTACGCCAGCACAGAGCTCGAAATGGCCAGTCGCCAGGTCACCAAACTGAGTTGTTAAAAAGATTATGGGTTAGTTGCCCAAAAAATATTATTTGGGCGACCTTTTTTTCTATGACAAGAGCCACTACATTTGTATACTAGCATACTCTGTGCACATTTTCCTTTACTTAAAAGCTGAAATATGAATATATTTTTCATTTGGGCTATCAAAAGTAAGTTTGGGCCATTTTAGTGGCCCAAATGTTTTATTTGGGCCACCATACATTTCGGACGAGTTTCGAGCCCTGCACCAGGTTCAAGTCTGGTAGGTACTGGGTTCGAACCCTGCTTGAATCTATGGGATTTTTAGTCAGTGCTTCGCAAGTCTCTATAGGTAGGTGTATACCACTTACACCGGTCTGTGTCCACTTCTGATTAACAAAGGCTGTGGTATGTTCTGTCCTGTGTCCCACTACTAGTTAACAAAGGCTGTGGTATGTTCTGTCCTGTGTCCCACTACTAGTTAACAAAGGCTGTGGTATGTTCTGTCCTGTCTATGGCAAAGTGCATATAAAAGTTCCATCTATCTGTCCATACATGTATATGATTGTGGTTAAATTCAGTGAGGTTGTAAAGAATGTGTGATTTTATAGGAGTACAAGGAGCTGTTTGATGATCTATCTGTCCATACATGTATATGATTGTAGTTGAATTCAGTGAGGTTGTAAAGAATGTGTGATTTTATAGGAGTACAAGGAGCTGTTTGATGGTGCTGGAACAAACCCAGGAGATAAAACACTTGAAGATAAGTTCTTTGAACACGAGGTAAGTTGTAGTTTTAATGCCGTAGAGCTGCATGTCAATATATATATTTAAAAAAAATGAGTCCTACTTGTAACTTTTTTACAGGTAAGCACCTTGATATGTTAAAGTAAACTTACACAGCAGGGGCCGCGGAGAATGGTAAACAAATGTTAGTGGATTGGGAGGGTGAGGGAGGCAAGTAAAAGTAGTGGGGTTGGGGACTAGAGTGAAGTTTAAAACATATATGGTAAAGAAAATAGAAAAGCATTTAAATTCAAATTAATATAAAAAATTAATATAAATATAAAAACACCAAATAGTGTTTAAATATTTTTATCAGTTTCATTTTGTTCTGAATTATGGCTAAAATCATGTTAATTTTCTCCCAATCCAATCAGAAATATAACGCAAGAGATAAATCCCTGAGAATTAAGAGGAAGGGTAGGTTCGAACCCAATCCTAACTTTGTTCAAATTGTGAAACATATTGACATTTACGCACGTTCCCTTAACAACTGGTTTTTTCTTCTTCTGGTTTTCAGGTGAAGCTTATGAAACAATCGTTTATGCTGCAGTTCCAGTTTGGAGTCTTCTACTCCTACGTGAAGCTGAAAGAACAAGAATGTCGCAACATAATCTGGATAGCAGAGTGCGTTGCCCAGCGACACAGAGCCAAAATTGACAGTTACATCCCCATTTTCTGAAATCTAGTGCTAAAAGCGATTGTAAAATCACAGATCTATGTAGAAACTATTTATTGTGCATGACGGACATTGCAAACTGACAAAAACAAAAGTGGAAATGATTTAGTGTGAATAGCAACAGGTTTACTATTGCCATTGTAGGATGAATGTATTGGGTTAGACCATAGCCGACTGTTAGTTTAGATTATGTATTCAAATAGTATAAAGAGTAAATAAAGTAGTGTCTTGAGATATCATAATTTATTAGTACGAGTTGATAAAAGTATAAAATCTGAGGCTTTTCGAGTATTATATCACAAGCCAAAAAGAGGGATTGATATTCTTTTTATCATTCATTATCAGTGTAATTAGAATTATTATTAACAGAAAATAAATGGAAATGGACACTTGAACTGTTTAAACATGTCCGGTTTCTTGGTAACGACCTTGAAAAACAGTCTGTAGACCAATCAAGATTATAAGAAGAGGTATCTTCTCCAGAGATATCACAAATTATTGGGTTATCGATATCCTGCAAAATCTTCTAATGGATAATAAATGATTTTAATTACCAATTATATTAACCAAGTTGGTGATTAAAATCATTTATCATCTATTAGAAGATTATAATAACGAAGTTTAACAGAATTGCATCCATGTCAGATTGTACAGTCCTATTACTTGGAATCCATTACTTTAATCATTACTCAGTGTTAGTATTTGTTCTTTACGGAAACAGATTAACAAATTCTATACGATAAATGCGTTCAAATTCTCTACATCAAACCAGCTCGTTATTTCTCAACAGAACTTGGTGCAAAAACACTTATCGTATTTGTGTACAAGATTACAGACATTTTTACATTCCTTTAGATTATTATGATCAAAATGTGGTCGATGTATATTCACATTTCTTTTAATATTTCTAGTCGCAATATGTTTGTATTTATGTTGGTTTGTACACTTGATTGTAAAGTAGTACTATATTGTATGTGTGTATATATATATATATATATGTATATATAGTAAAGTTTACTTCGTTTTTCGTTTATTATTGCCCATATTGAATATGATGGAAGTTGGGATAGCTACTTTCAATATTGCAGCAAAGTATTTAAGTCACGATCTCGGTATCATTTCATTATTATTACGATTCATACAGAAACATGTTAATTATCAGCAAACTGATTCAGTATCAGTCATTAAAAACAACTCTCAAACTGATGTTTCATTTGCAAAAACAGACAAATATAATTATGAGTGTATGGGGAACTTGGGCACCTTTTACCATAACGGATTCTATTTTAAGGCTATTTACCAAATTGTATAGATTCGGGTACTATAATAAATTCTTTTTTTTTACTATCAAATATTACATACATTACCGTATGTTGACCATTTAGTAAATAGATTTCTCATAAGAGCACAACATTTAATAAAAGATCGTAATCCCATGGCACCATAACTGGTGAATGTTATTTTATATCTAATGGGGAATTGAAGGCATTAGAAACAGCCGTTTTCGTAAAGAGTATTCTGTCAACTATCTCAATCGAAAGGAGAATAAACCATTTTTTTAAAGTACATCACAATAAATATTAATGAATTGACCTACAAAGTAAACGGTGTTGTGAAGAACACATGTTAAGACCGTTAAATCAGCAATGTTGTTCATGTTATTATGCCAATACTTTAACCATACATGTGCTTGGAGTTTAGGGTATGTGTTGAAATATTTTAATCAGTTGTAAATTTTTATTAATGTTAATGTCATCTACATGTATGTTGTAATATACTAAAATAAAAACTAAATGCATGTTGTGATATATCCAAATGAAAACTTTGTTGTCTTTTCCCCACATTTTACTTTATAAAGTCCTCCAGGTAGAAAAATAAAGTTAGTTTGTTTAACGACACCATTGGAAACCAACTTCCATATTTAATATTGATCTTTGTATATTCCTCTTACACAGTTGATGAACGGCCCGAGAGTGATAAAGTTCTGTTGTGAACACTGATCGGCAGTTTGATGTCAAATGCATGATTATATTGACTCGTGGTTATGGAGAAAACCTGCTGCTGCCAGTAAATAACATTATGATCCACATTGAAGGATCTTTGATATGCACTTTCCCATAATACACAATAGCACATACTACAGCATTTGATATACCAGTTGCGAATCACGGGTTAGAAAGGAAAAACAACACATACAAGCTGTTTTATAGTGGTTAGTTCAATTCGTTTATTGCTAATGTCGAGTAAATAACAAATATGAAAAACAATAAGAGATAATGCAATACCTCTGGATTATGACTGGTCATAAAATAATGTACCTGTATGCACCAATTTAGATTTTCATATGGATAATAATACATTTTGTACTAGAATGTATATAATTGATATATACATTTACGTAAACAATTCATCTAAACTACATGCTATGGTTTCAACAAACAAAAATAGTACATGTGTATTTCTAACTACAAGCAATTAATTTCTTCTATTTTTAATAAAAATCAACTACGGAAATAGTTTCAAGAGTTGGTACTAGATGTACTATAATTATGTATAATGTACATTTACTTCATTTCAATAATAAAAACAGAATTTTATATGATCATTATGAGTTGCTTAACACAAAATGACCAACGATCTGAAATGTATAGTAAAAACAAATGGTTTTGTAAAGATTTTCAAATACCCAATAATTATTTAGTAGGCAATGTTTCTCGAGTATAATGCAACATATAATTAATTTTCTTCAATGAGCCATATTTATCGAGTGACTTTAACCCACACATAAGATGGAAATAAAACTCGAGCCAAAGGAACAAAGTTGTTTGATAAATATGGTCCAACCTATTGAAGAAACCCATACTAAATTTGTACAAATGTACAAAAACAACCATGCACTAAATTATGCATTGTACCAAAAACTGAAAATATTATTAATATATTATAAATGTAGAAAGATAATAAAAAAAGTCTGAATAATGGACTTTTTAAAGTTTAGTTTGTGTCTTTGGTTTTATGACATGATTATTATTACCAGAACATTTATTAATATGCACTGACTAGGTGCCATGTTTATACCACTTCATTAAAATTGGCATCAAAAAGAAGTGCTGATAAAGTAAATATTTTATCAGGGGTCCAGATTGAATACAAAAGCACTAGAAATTATTCCCATGGATGTGTGTACTAATCCTTTCCCCACACTAACTATGAGCCAATCACAAGACTCAAAAAAGTCATCTCTAACACTTGTTTGAAATAACCGATGTGAGACCAAAAATGTCACACGACTCTTTCAAATTGGTTGTGGTATAAGAAAAATATGCACTGCCAAGTTGTCATACTGGATAAAGATTCTAAATTTATTAAATGGATTTATACATAAAAAAGAACATTTTGCTTTATACATGTATTATGTGATCTTGAATATTATGTCTTATACAAATATTATATTGCTATGGAATTGTTTATGGATTGTGCAGCATATTATTAAACACATTAATTCGCTGAATTTAACAATTTCATAGAAATTTCAAACCAGTAAATTAAAAAGATCAAATTACAGAATTTTAGACAAGAGTATCTTGAGTTAATTTTCCAAACATTGAGATAATTTTCAGGAATATGTATTCAAATATGCTAATCATGCATACACTTTATTATTCGCTAAATACCAACATTTGTAGCCAAACAGTTTCAAAATTAACAGCTGGCTACCAGGATGAGCCATGTGTTCAGGTGTTCCAATGTATATTATTACTAAAATTATAAACAAAAAACTTTTATTCACACTAGAAATTGTTGGCCTTATCGTATTTTAAAAGTGCATCTCCATTAAATGAAGTCATTGCTACATTGTATCTTGTCTACAATATTTAACATGGGTTAACATTGTATCTTGTCTACAATATTTAACATGGGTTAACATTGTATCTTGTTTACAATATTTAACATGGGTTAACTGTCTTCGTGAGAACGTAAAAGTTGAGCTAGATATAACCCGGCTAAAAGCAGTCTTACCCTCCTGGTTCAAGTGCGTAGTCAAAACAACACGAGTTAACTTTTAACTCTGCATTTTAGCTCCACATTTTTTATTGTGTGGGCTAAAAATCTGTGTGCAGATTTGACTTTAGTAAAAGTAAAGTTTGTTTTATTTAATGACGCCACTAGAAACACATCGTTGACTTTGGTATAACAAAAGTAAATAAACTCACTCACGAATCATTGCACATGAATGGAAGACATTTTTGTGATAAACTCACCTTTAAAGCTGTCGTATAACAAATTTGAAACATTCAACAATACCAGTAAGTTTCACATTGCTAAAATACAACCGATATTAAAACAAAACCAGCAGTATTCATATACATTATATATATATATATTAATATTAAAAGTAAAATAAATCCTTGCAACTAAAAGGTTAGTGTGTTGAATGAAGGATTTGCTGCGGTCTACTCGAGTGACTTGATGTATTCGTTGTACTTGTCTTCACTCTTCAACGTATCCAGGTCACTCGGGTTCGACAGTTTTAGTTTAAACAACCAGCCTGAAAAAGCAACAAATACATGTACATTTTTTTTTAAAGCAAATACATTTGTGTAATATTTCCTTTAAAACTCAGGCCTTTGAAAATTGCGGGAACGATCTTTTCGTGAGTGTCGTTCGCACAAGTTGTTTTGCATAATAAAAAAAAATATTGTTTAAATAAAAACATTAGTAATGCAAAATGGTGATGCATTTTGTAAATTTTCGCAGGTCTGAAACTAGTGATCGATTTTTATGTTCGATGAAATTTGATAGAATATAGGTCAATCATATTATTGGATCATCAGTAATTGATATGCCAAGTGTCACGGTGCAAAACAATATAGAAATCGAAATTACCTATCAAAGTTGGTTTGTTTAACAACACCATTGGAGCACATTGATTAATACTGTAACCATGAAAATTACAATCATGTGAATAATTACTAGTAATGATATCTTGAAAAATACAACAAGTTGTCTTTCGCAACAAGAAAATGATATACTGCAAGTTATTTCTCCCTAAATTGCACAAATTTACAGTCAAAATGGTGAGTGATTCTCTTTACGTGACTGGAGTTCTTTTTTACCTTTATTGTATGGAGAGTCATTGATGAGCTTTGGTGTGTCCGAGACAAGATGGTTGACTTCTGTGATAGTACCGGACGCTGGACTAAATATCTCACTGGCCGCTTTAACACTCTCCAAACAGCCACTCTCACCTTCAAAAACAAGTCTCATATATGCCATTACCTAATCTGACTCCAAATACTCTAGATCATGAAATTAACACGTCACTAAATTTATGCGAGTAAGGGTGGTCCGACTAAAATGCGACACGAAATTAATGCGAGTGGTCTCCCTTTGATATAATACTTTTTCTAACAACTCGTTTGTGTAGCGATCCCTATTCAAATTTACAAACAAATTTATCTAAACTGCCATGTTTTGAGTATGCATTTAGAAGGTCTATGGGCAATCAGAACTTTTTGCTCCAAAATGTGAAATATGTGGTCATTCGAATACAACTTGACATATTTTGGTTTCCGATATTTTGAACTATGGAGAACGTGCACGATTCTAGCCGAGGTGTTTAATAACTTCCCTCTGTACCCCAGAAATAGGAGAAGACCAAGTTTAATAAAAATAAGGGATGTGGTGAACGATTTCCAAAGATAAATACCCACTTCCTTGCGGTTGAATATTAATGTTACATACAAAATTTGTGCTTATAAATTATCATATTTTTCCTTAAATTATTTCTAAAATTGACTTTGTTTTATAAATACATTGTACTATATGGTACAAAACGTGTGTTTTCAAGCATCACTTGCTGTTGTTCGTGCGACTAAAACTATACTTGTAAATAAACAGTCTCTCATTTAGTATTCTGTATTTATTTCAGTATTTTCTATAAAATTGCTGTCGCAAAATTGTTTGGTTAAAATTCTACTATTTAAACAAGACTGAACATTAATAAACTTATCAAATAGAACACATTTACATAATTTTATCCTGCAACCACTGTTGCTATTGATAGTTTATGATGACCGATTATAGCAAAGTTATAACCTGCTACTATACGATTATGACTTTTGACGTCACACACTCATGGGACTACACAAAAAAGTGACGTCACAAAGAAAGTTTGCTTACAAGTACCAAACGTATAATACTGTATATTGAAAAGAAACTGTGATAATATACTTAATTAACCCACCATTTGTTGGCTTACAGGATAAAGATAATAACCAGTTAATGACGTTGGTTAT
>JAULBR010105959.1:0-20548 GCA_032355825.1 Melanodrymia aurantiaca | reverse complement strand
GTGTAAAAGTAACCCAAGTCCGCCGGGAATGCAAATCGGATTTTTATCCTATCATATAACGAACAATTCGATAAATACAAAATGCTTAAACCGGCGATCAGATTAAACCGGTGACGATAAATCGGCCCTTAGTGTCTGGACAGCGGATTCGTCGCTAACCGAGTTTGATCTTCATCAAAACACTCAATTTGTATGGTGTTTGAGTTTACCAAGTTTGAGCCACCACATTTATAGTCGCGATAATAACAACTATATACATGCATTTGTATTATCGGATTAATTTGTTTCATCACAGAATGTGTGTATATTTACCCATTTAAAGTACGATATTAATATAACCTCGGCTTGTTCACAATAACATCAAACGAAAGTATATGTTAAATGTAGCGCTCTGTCTAGTACCAAGGACGAATACGTCACCGTATTATACACCATTGTACATACTGTTACTCAAATAGCCCACTATAATTCACAAAAGCTATCTTGCTTTCTTTATGACGAAGAATTTTATCTACTGTTGGAGGCTTTTACTGAAGATACCCTGACATAAATTTTGATATCTCCGGAAATGTCTGTCAGTAACTACCGCAATGAAACTGAAGAATACCCTGTCTTGCCTTGTGATATAATAATTTATAAGTATTCGTTGATAAAAGTATTAAAATCCTTGGCAAGCATCGGGATGTTTTATTTGTATCAACTTGTAGTGACAAATTGTATCACAAGGAACTCGGGCGTATCCTTTATGTATAAATGTTTCAATCTTTTACGTTGCATTTCGTAGACTGATGCAAGATATGCTTGGCATCGCGTTATGGTCTTGTTGGATTTTAAGGATACATTTACCTATGTAGGATCCCAGTCAATGTGTGAGATTGTTTAACATATTAGCATGTTTAGTTATTGTCTGGGGATTGATTGGAATTAGTGAAAATCGTATCAATTGAATGAGCACAAAGGTGATATGCCATTATCGAAACGAAAATATGCGTAAATATATCAAGTATATTTTACAATGGCGAGATCATTCAGATATACATTTGTAGTGTTACTTTCAACATAAAATTATTTCCGAACAACTATGAATTGTCATAGCAAACGAACACAACCAGACGTATGTTGAAATATGTGAGGCTTCTGATGAAGACAATAATTCTGTATGATGTTTGACATTTGTACGTTCTATGATAGTCCGATAGATCTTCCCTTAAACTTTTTAAACTACCAACCGATATAAAAGAGTTTAAGAGAAGAATATCTATCGGCCTAGTTTCTTGACACTAAGGATGAGAGTTATTTGATATTTAGTTCTTGTGCAATATTTGTCCTATGTTGAATCCTTAGATACCATACCGAAAAGGCGAAAACGATGAGGAACAACTTATATTTACTTAGATAATTATAATTTTATTTTTTAGAAATTTCAAGACCCTATCGGCATGTTTGCTGTGGAGAACTTAATGTTGGGAACCAGGAGGGCGTCACCTGCCAAGAGGATGTACTCGTGCGACACGTGCAACTATCAAACGATTTACCAACACGCGCTAAAGCGTCACAAGCGCGTGCACACGGGTGACTTCTTTCACTGTCACCTGTGTCGGTGTCACTTCTCTGACAGACACAGACTGATGAAGCATCTGAAGATTCATTCCAATACGCCGACTTGCAGGTACTGTGGCAAAACATACGCCACTCACGAATCACTGAAGAGACACGAGCAGAACCACGAGGCGACGAACTGACGAACTGAAACCATGTGCACGAGGATAAAGTGCACAATCCAATAGTCGAGTGGAAAGACTGCCCACTCTGGTCTCCGTGGTGTAGTAGTTATGGCAGCTGGAATGCGTTTCCAGGATAGACGTGCTTGAACCTCATTTGGATAAACGCACGTAAATAAGTTCTGGCTAACTAACTGCCCAGAAAATCGTGTTTTTAATTTTGATTTTATTCCACGAATATGGAATATACTTGCATATTAAAATGTGTTTGTGATTTTTTCATGTTAAAATCGTCAATAGATTGAATTGTTCAGTTTGACGAAGGAACTAACTTTCTCTACGTTTGTTTGTGAAATTGTGGACAATATAATATATGTACTTGTGTAGTCTTTCGTGTGTGCGCTTTTACCCTATTATTATTAAACTAGTCCATTGATTGAATTTTTCAATCAATGCAAAGGAACGAAACTTCTGATCCACTTGTTTATAAAACTTGTGTAGATCTATGGACAAACTTGTTTTGTGTAAAGATGGATTCTATAGTGAAACAAATTGCACGAATCATGTCAATATTGATTACTGGCGCATCATTATAGAGATTTATATGTTCGTGAACATTTTACATACATATCATTTTATTCAGCTATAATATACTTTTCGTAATTCATTATGTCGTTGTGTTGTTATTGCAACTTCACCATTATTTTTTACTAACATCCGTGACCAAATGAATGGTGTTTTATCCTGTTTACTTTTAAATGCATTTTTAGCGCCGTATTTGATCACCATGTCTGTGTTCGCACCTTTTAAAGAGCTTATATCCACGAATGTTTATGCAAACTCGCCTCTGTATGCACACATACACACACACGCACTCACGCGAACACACACACACACACACACACACGCGCGCGCGCGCGCGCAATGTTATTACTACGATGTACCAAAGGACAACATGCTGAATAGGTTGCGAGTGATAGCACTATTAAGAACAACTAAATTAGTTGAAATATTTCTATGAAGCTCTGATTTGTGGCGAGATTTGATTTTGACTGAATGAATATTCGTCATTTTATTTCAAATTTACGTGGACTGTCTATAAACAGGGTCGTCCAGTGAAAATCCAAGTCTTTGTTTGAAACCTATTACAACGATAAAGTGTGTTTGTTTAACGACACCTCTGGAACACATTACCATTTTCTCTAAACATTGGGCTTTCTATAAGAAGTGTTCAGCGTCCTCGATATGATGACCACACGCAAAGCTACATGTACCACATGTATTCTATACGATTAGTCACAAGATGACAAGAGAATTTTTCTCATTCAAAGTGGACAGTGTAGTATGTGTTTCGTTCTGTTCTCTACGTAAACATTAGAATGGACACTCCTTTTTCACCCACAAATATTTCGTTTGAATTGGTTTATTGATGCAAAACGTCTAGGTGTTGGTGGAATATTATTCCATAGTTTGTCAGATGGTAAGACTGAATGATTTTATGAAGCAAACGTCCAGTGTCTTTCGCTGTACTTGCAAATCTACAAGTGCACAACGTATGATGTTATTGGTAAGTGTCTGTTGACGAATTAAACGTTGCCCATGTATATCTGTATGACTGTATCATTGATACTGATTAGCCTAAATTATGTTGACATCACGTGGACATTATGTAGAAAGATAAAGTTATTTAGTATTCTGAATTGACGTTTACGGTATCAAAATCGTGATTATATTGTTTCTGCTTTCTAGAAATCGCAATCAATACACCGAGAACTATCCAAGACAGTTGCAGTCCAGGATTCCTCGTGGCCACTTCTAGACTCTGCCGCATTGACTATGACACACAAGCCAAATCGAACATTTACCGACCACCATAGAGCAGGAGGATCCTCTGTGACGTCTACACTTGCAGTTCAGATGGAATCGCAATCTTCGCTATTAATGAAGCCGCTCTTTGACAAATTACAGGATGGAACAATATTATTGGATTCCGAAAGTCACCAAGGGAAGTTTAAATCACTGGCAGACCTTGCTGAGTTTGGAGGGAACTATTTGGTTGGTAGTCACTATCAGTGCAACCAGTGCTCCTACAACACGATTTATGCACACAATCTGAGACGACACCAGCGGGTTCACAGTGGAGACTTCTTCCATTGTCACATCTGTACATGTCACTTCTCCGACGCGTACCGGCTCAAGCAACACCTCAAAGTTCACACTGCCAAACTTACATGTGGTATCTGTGGAAAACTGTTTTCTTCGCATGATGGCCTGGCCAAACACAAGAAGACTCACTGGCCGTCATGAACATGCATTTATCAGTTGTTACATACATGATTCCAATCAATTGGAATATATTTGTATATCGATATTATATAGCTCACATATAAATGTGAATGTTTATCAAATCACATACTTTGTTTTTTAGCATTTACATACTATTTAATAATAAAGAAGCTCATACGTCATATGAATGTTTATCAAATCACATACTTTGTTTTTTAACGTTTACATACTATTTAATATTATAAAGAAGCTCACACGTCATATGAATGTTTATCAAATCACATACTTTGTTTTTTAACATTTACATACTATTTAATAATAAAGAAGCTCACACCTCATGTGAATGTTTATCAAATCACATACTTCGTTTTTTTAACATTTACATACCATTTAATAATAACGAAAAATCAGTGCAGAAATATGTGCTCCAGCATAATATGCTGTCTACATATCACAAGTTCTAAATTGTTCATTACTGAATGAATTATACAGATAAGTTTGTTTGTTTGTTTGTTTAACGACGCCACTGGAACACATCAATTATATAAATCAGCGGTTATTGGACGTCAGAGTCTGATGCATGGTTATCCTGACACATGCTCTCAGAGGAAACACGCTGTCGCTTCTGTATGGCCTACTCATACCGAAAAACAGCAAGTGATCTTTTATGTGAACTATCCCATATACTTGATACCACAAACCAGTCGTGTATCACTGGCTAGAATGTAGAATGTTTTATGCTGTGGAGGTTCGATCCCTCGACCTCGACCCATCCCGCCACAGGTAGACACCATACCTCTGGACTATGTCCCGCGTCTGCCTGAATGAATGAACGTTGTTTCTTCAGGGTTCTAACGTTCTTGAATCTTGGACTGGTGGAAATCTCCAAATACGTTTGACATTCTTTCTAATCAACCGACGGAATGACGTATTTTATGATGAACAGCTGTGAAACAGTATATTATATATTCCTTATATATGTTTTGAATCTGCTGTTCCCACGGTAAAGATGTTGAAATAGTTTTAAGTCGTTGATACAGTTGCGTAACACGACTTAGTATTCGACCAAGAGGTCTCCAAAATACATGTGTACCTCGAACATTAATTATATAATGCATTGCGTTACTTAACGGTTTTCTGTTTAAATAATATATTATGTACTTTATGTTTGAGTTAATATATACAGGTATATATGTTCATACCAGAAATATCACTTTTTTACGTTTACAAATAAATAAATTACTACATATATACACATGCATATGAATTTCTAACAATTTGTTCGCTTCATCTCGTTTAACATTCAATACTCGCAAGATCAATAATTTTACAGTCCATTGATTTACACACCATTTAGAAACGCAACAACATATAAAGTATATCATCTGTTTGCATACTTTGGTCTTTACCTACCTCCGTGGTGTAGTGGTTAACGCTTCGGGCTTCAGACTTGTAGGTACTGTGTTCGAATCCCATTCGTGGCGTATGGGATTTATAATTTTAGTACCCACCCAACCCAGAGTGTTAAATGGGTAGGTGTGCTTACCACCTACCGTGCTTACACCTACCGGTGTTTTTGAGCAACGTCATTTCATTCTGGAGAAGAATTCCTAAAATCTGTCCAAGCTTGTTTTTATCCTAGACATTTGGTTATGTCTGATGCAATGGCATATGTTATCATAATTTAAGTGAAAACAACTCTAGGTTTCGTGTTCAAGATGATTGCAACCAGGGTGGACTTATATAGCCTTTCACGAACGTCTCGTATCATCCCTCTTTTGGCAGTGGTTCATGAGTGCATGCAGTTAATGCGTAATATAAATACATGTACTATTAAGATGGTGCCACTGTACTATAAGTGAATAAAAAGTAAAGTTTGTTTTATTTAACGACGCCACTAGAAACCCATCGATTATAAATCAGCGGTTATTGGACGTCAGACGCATGGTTATATTGACACATGGTAACAGAAGAAACCCGCTACCGCCACATAGGCTACTCTTCAACGAATGACAGCAAGGCGTCTTTTATGTGAACTTTCCCATATAAGTGAATAAGTTGAGGGAAAACACGTATTTGGTTTTTTATCCAGCATGTTATATAATACTATTTAATTTTGTCATAACGTTGATTTATTTTTTCAGATTAATGAATATATGACTGATTCTCCAAGCATGGGTGACATGGTTCATCCTTACAGCAGGCGGGCTGACTCGAGAGGCCCACCAGTTCGTTACGAGCACGGTCGGCCCAGTAGATCGATGTCAAGTTCACTGAGTAGTGGCACGACGAAGATACACAAGTGCGATCTGTGCAGCTACCAAACTAACCAGCCAGGAAATCTCAAACGTCATCAACGACGACACAGTGGTGATTTTTACCGCTGCCATCTGTGTACCAGCTACTTCTACGATCGTTACCAACTGTTCGTGCACCTCAAGGGTCACGCCGGACGACTCCGGTGCCGCGTGTGTGACAAAATATTTACCTCACAGAAAGGATTAGGTTTGCATGAGAAGAGTCACAAGTGATCATCCGCTGTGGACAGACTGATGTGATTTATGGTCTTGTGATCAATGATATTTAAATTAATAATAAATATGTTTTTAACATAATTTCTAGTATGTGTATGTTTTGGCATAATGTGCTGTCCATGTGAAGTCATAACCGTATGTTTGATATTCAATATCCGCTGATTATAATTAATGTACTCCAGTTGTGTTGTTAAATAAACCAATTTATTTTATTTAATTTAGTGTTAGACTGGATTTAGAAAAGTCGTTTCAGTATAGTCGAAGAATACTCTTACTGACAAGTGTCTAGATGGACATTGTGTTGGTTAGACGATCTTCTAGTATTAACTTGATACACGCGAATAAAGTAATTTCTTTGCTACTAGAACACTTAATTACGCGAAGCCACAACAAATTTATAATGGTTTTCAATAAATCTGAACAAACTACACCTAGATGTTAATAGCCACTGAAGATTCAAGCACCTGCTACTTACCAAGTACAAGGACGAAGTTTCAAGGATGTAGTTATAATACTATTAAAGTACCAGCATTAGGGAATTTAAAGTCAAATAGGAACAATAATTAGGTAGTTTTGTCCGCCTATAAATGTTGAAATAATACACGTGAATGAACAAACACCTTTCATTTTAAGGATGTTAGAGTTTCCTATCACTACTATACGTGCGTCGTATATAACCATTTTATTAACCCAATTATGTTCAATAATGGTATTAAAATATATTAGGATCGGCTGAACTATATATTTGACAGAATCCATTTTAAATCACCATTTCACCTTTTAGTATTTTATTTAACGGTAACTACTATAGTATACAACTGTGCATGCATCAAATGAATCCCTATAATAGCTAACCTACAAAGTACATGTACTGTAGGTGTGTTCGGACTACCCAGTTCGATCGATTCGTGAATCTTTCTATGGCAACGTCAACAGCTACAGTTTTTGCTATCAAGTGTTTATCAGGCCAGTCAGATATCTTAACCATGTTTTTATTAATGTGTCTGGATCTATGTAATTGTCGTCACCAAGGTGGCATTAATCGCAGAACGTACGGCACTCCTATATTTGAACATACTGACTTACTTAGATTTATTAATTGACTTTGTAGTTGTAGTCGGGTGTGGCCTACATATGATATTGGCTGTCAGTTTGCAACTAGCTTAATGAATCCAACACAATAGAGTAAGCAGAGGCGGATCTAGGGGCCCCCTCCCCTAAATTTTGCGAATTTTAATTTTATTACATATTTTAAAAAAAATTACGTTGGTTTTGAAATTTCTGTTACTAGATGCTTCATTGCTGGAAAATTGGATTTTCTGGATCCGCCACTGGTAAGTCCTCCCACCCAACACCATATATTGGAGTTTTGCTCTTAATAATGACCGACGACAACCATTACACTCATAAAGTTTGGCAAATGATTATAATAGACAATAACATTAATAGGAGTAGCGAGGAATAGCATTACAGATTATCTGTCACGAATAAATTTAATGTCGGTCGTGACGTTAAAACGAGGAACTGAAACATTAAGTTCACGAGTAACACTATATTTACACCATCTTCAAATCATAATTTAGAAAACTACTTTGTCCGTGTTGTAGAAAATAACCCCTAGCATGCATTCACTAGTAGATCTGTTACCTTTGTTCACGAGTTGCACAACTTGTACTTATCAAAGGTCGTGATATGTACTGCCCAGTCAGTGAACAAAGTGCACATAAAACACTTTATTATGGTATATTGAAAAATAAGATAAACATTGAAGTTTAGCTGAAATGTATATATATAGAAACAAAAAAGGCCGGCTTTGCTGATACGGTTGTTAGTATGTTATTCTATACAAAAGCATATATCGTGTATAAAATTAATGTTTAAATGATTATCATAAACACAATTGAGTCTATTTAAGTTGTCGTGTTATCAGGTGGTGAGTTTGAACTTGTCACAGTTTCGTGTTGGTAGAAAGAACGAGGTTCTAAACGCGGGTTTCTCTGTGGAGTTCTTTTCCTTGGCGTACTGGACGCGGAGAGCGGTGTTTTTTGGCAAAATGAGGTAGGTTTTGACTAAATAATTATTATAAATAGCCACCTTGTATTATATAAACAAACCAATATGATTTCTTAATATATTCAAAATAATTCGAGTCCTGTTTGGGATTCAATGTTAAATTAAATTAAATGCATCTACTTTTAAAGTGAAAATATACAGTAAAACATCATTTCCGACTAAGATTACACCGGTTAACAAAATTGAATTTTTTTTCATCATCAGAGACCTGAGTAAACTTTTCTTAAGACCATTTTCGCGCTGATTTCAGATCTGACTTCAGTTTGTCTGTAGAACTTCACGTTTTTTTAGATATGCGAAAATCAAATATGGCCACCTTCGCTGATAGAATGTACCATTTTACTCTGATTTCTTTGTCGAAATTGGTGATATATGGTTGTATTCTGCCATTGCTGTATATGTCCACGTATCATTGATAAGTTGAACTTGACACAAAGGAGGGGGGGAATATCCTTACATCTAAATTCATTTTTGCGTATTAATAAGTCAAAACTCGAATAAACTCAATTTTTAAATACGAAAATACACACGTAACAAGATTAGGAAAACTTTTTAATATATTCAGAAACGTTGTCCATGGGATTTGTGTTTGAATTTTTTCGATTGTGGGATGCAGACCCATTGCGCATATGCAAAACCGAAGACAGATTCGGATTCAGCATGAAAAATGCATATAGAAAAGTATAGTAAGGTTTTTGATGGAAAATGTGTGTTGAACAGTGTTATTATAGTCTCTTTATTAAAAATAATAGATGACAAACACACATACATTGAAACAAGGGACACATAATATTCAAAATATTCTTGCTCAATACTATACGAAAAGAAACTTTTTACAGAATTGGTACATCGTGTAAAAAAAGTAAAGTTTGTTTTATTTAACGACGCCACTAGACACATCGATTATAACTCAGGGGTTATTGGACGTCAGATGAATGGTTATATTGACACATGATCTCAGAGGAAACGCGCTGTCGCCACTTCATGGGCTACTCTTACCGAAAAACAGCAAGGGGTCTTTTATGTGCACTATCCCATATATATATAGACAGAATAGCGTACAACACGGAATTTGATAAACCAGACGTGTTTCACTGGCTGGAACGTAAAATAGCCCGTAAAAATGTGGAGGATCGATCTCTCGACCCATCCCGCAACAATAAGATCAAAATATTGGAAATTGATAAGGCATATTACAACATATTGTGCAAAAAAACTATTTTTTCAGAATTAATATCCAATTAAGTTCAAGCACGTATGTCATGGTCACGCAGTCCAGCTGACTCAACATTGTATCGCTGCACAACCCAGAGTCGAAGGGATATTGCGAAACAGTCAAGATGCATGAACCTACGAAGCAGAGATTCATTACCATTGTTTGCTGACATAATCAAAATGATGAAAAAAGCGTAAACTGATCGAAGTATTGCATTCCATTAGGCACCATATGTGTCGATGATGCGCAATGTCGTAAACTAGCCTTTGAATGTCTACCATATAAATTTTCTTCCGAAACTTTCTATAATAAATAATAAAACTCGTTAATACATTCCTAGACTATCATATTGAAGAGGTTGAATAGAACCGCTAGGCATAGCATCAATGTATTATATCACCTTTTGTTTCAAAGTTTTATATCTTGCAGAACATTGTGGATTATCTGCTTGGTGATAGCAAATGTGTGCATGGTTAACAGCACGACAACAACATGTACGTATGGTGATGCTCTTAAGATTATTATTCCTGAACAGTAAACGGAAACGATTTACGTCTTAAAGATGACCAATCACCGAAATAATTATTAATGTAAAACGTTTCCGCTCTGCTGCAACTGCAGACAATTGCAATACCTTAGAAGTATTCGAACTATTTGGGTGCGTGTTTTGTGCAGTTATTCATTTAACATTTCTTTTGATGTTTATAATCATATAATAAATGTTTGCAATTATGTAAATGAAGAAGGACATTGTTTTCTCTTCTGTTTATCCGCAAATGAATTTGTGTATAAGTATTTGCTATAAAGTTCACGTTTATATAAGAACCACAACATAGCTTTTCTGATATATCCCATCTGTATACCAAGCTTTGTATTGTAACCATCTGCTTGTAACTTAGGCAACTGTTTGTTTGTAAGTCCCTTTATACGTCCTTTACATACAGATGTTGCTGTACATTGATTAGTGTATTTATTTCAGCCAAACCAAGCAGCAGTGTGAAAGAATTTCCAACTTCTACAACCGAAACAATAAAAGAAAGTAGCTCAAGTAAATTTGATAATGATACAACAACCGAATACTTAACTACACCGTCCTCAGAGAAACCTCAAGACGGAACTACCACACTTAAATCTGTAGAGGGAGAAACAACTGAAGAACGGACAACAGTAGCCTCAAATATTACAGGAGGAAGCACCGTTATTGGAATTTCTCCAGATCTAACCACAACTGGAAATTTTACTAAATTTACAACTTCACTGCCGATAGATGTATCAACAGACGTTACGTCTACGTTTACCGATACAACAAGTCCAAGTATAGGTATTTATTATTTTTACATTAAATATATAATGTATAAATGTTTTACCATTTTTTGAATCACGATTATATTTAACCATACCTCAGTACGTGCACTGTTCAATAAAATTTTACAATGTACGACAATAAATGCAACGTATAAACCTGTCAATATAATTATAATTATGCTGAGTTTAAGCAACACTAAGGTTTTCTGGTAGTATACCATGGACTGCATGGTGACAACTGCCCAAATTAAAATGGTTTATAGTGGAGCTTCAGATGCTATTTCACGATACTTCTAGATAGTTGTCAAAGCTTTTTTTGTTCCACGCTATTGTTATGGCTTGATACAGTTTTTTAATACATTGTCATAGTATTTTTTTCTTCTCTTACATGTATGTATTATATATAAACCAAATGTCTTCGGTAGTTCCTTGAGAATCGATAGACATTGTGGTCGGTTGTTTTTTTAATATTTGAACATTACATTTATTGACCACAAGTCGGGTGCAATTAAATGTCAAAATGTTAACAAGCGGATCCTTGTTTATCGTTAATGAACTATTGCTTTTCTTCTGTGCTTTTCTTCTGGTGTGCAAAAACCATATTATTTGTTTCTTGCTGATATATTTTTCTCCAACACATATAAATATGGGTACTTATAAAGGAGCGGACTCTATATTAACCCAGTAACATGCAGTAATTATGTCAATTTGAGGTTCACAGGATTGTGGGACCGATCACCCATATTATTATATCAATCATTGCACTTGTATTATTATTATGGTTTTGTCTGCTTGATTTCAGAGACCTGTGGTAATGATCCTCTAGGCTTGTCTAATGGTTTCATAACTGACGCTATGATAAGTGCGTCATCGGCGTACCCTGGTCACCCGAAGGAGGACATCAGATTGGACTGCTGTGCTGGTAACCAAGTTCACGTAGCATATTGTATAGACACGTTACAAACCACTACATAGGTTGGCTCACATAAACACTAGTCAGAGAAAACTCCGACTCAAAAGGGTCTAGATGGACAAACCTCTTAGGTCCATCCAGCCAAATGTTCATCTGGACCCTTGTCAGTCAGTTTTCGCGGACTACATAAAAAAGATAAAGTTTGTTTGCTTAACGACGCCACTGGAACACATCGATTATATATCAGCGGTTATTGGACGTCAGACGCATGGTTATATTGACACCAGGTACGGACTACATAAAGGCAAACACATTCAAATAATATATTAAAGAGGTATTGGTGTTGCAGACGTGACGATAGGTCTCATACTAGCATGTAGTATTATTATTGTTATGATATATGGAACTCAATATCCCAGTATTTCAAAACCTTTTCAAATAAAAACGGTCTATTAAGTGCTAAACAGACGCCCCGGAAACAAATTAAGATTGGAGTGGCAAACAACCAGATGACTGTGCATCTGGGTTCTGCGGGGTTGGGAGGGACCTCTCAGTAAAAAGTTTGAAAATTGGTGCTTTGAAACGGTTTCCCTAGCACATAAAATTTTGTTGTTGTTAGATCGGGAAATATTGAACTGCTTCACAGGTTTCGATGCGCCTGTTACTAATATTAAAAGGAGAGTGCAAAGTAATGCCATTATTGAACAAATGTTGTACAAATAGTCCTGATTCTCTGTACATCCTACAAATATTTTAGACGTTTAAATTCTATTCACTTTATATAGATCTGTTATAATCCGTCAAACACCGCATGGGACGAGGATCTGCCATCATCTTGTCACGTGTGTCTGTACAAGACTGCTATATGTAGCTAGCTATAATATTTTGCATGTGAGCAACTTCATGTGTTCCAACTAACACGCGCAACTCTCTTTGGTCTCATCACTACTTCTAATTAATTATCCTAATTTAGTATTACCAGGCAATTCTTCAGTGGTATTTGATTTGCATAATAAAGACCTCATTAGTTTACCATGTCCTAAACGTGGTTTAATTATTATTTCTTGTACAATAGATCGCATACTATTATCTGCTACGGATCCCTGACTATTGCAGGTAAGATGGATGCCAGTTGGTGTCCAGATACTAACGACAACTACCCATGGATTGAAATTCGTCTACCGCAGCCCAAGTTTGTGTCAGCCATCTTGTTCCAGCGTCCAGTACCAGGAATGCTACCAGAATTCTACGTGAAAAGTGTTACTGTGAATTATATACCTGCTGGTGGAGCCGGAGGAAACACATTCATTAACTTTCACAAGGCCAGTACATGCAGTCGTGTATTAAGACATAGAATTAGCGTACATTCATTTACATATAATTATACGCTAAAGATTAGTAAAAAAGAAAAAGAAGATAAGATTGGTTTGTTTAACGACGCTATTTGAGCACATTGATTGATTAATAATCATTCGTTAATGGATGTTAAAGTGTTCATGGTTATGTTGACACATGGTTTCAGAAAACCCTCGCTGCCAGCACATAGTCTACTCTTACTGAAGGTGCACATTCCCACAGACAGAATAGTACTATTTAAAGAGAACCTGTAATATAACGGTTTTGGCTATTAAGTTGCGATATATTTGTAATCGACATATTTAATGTGTTAAACTTCATGTGCAAATATAAATCATGCTGTTCTTTATATATAAACATGTATAAAACAAACCACTGTATAAATATGTGCTGTATTCTCTGCACACAGCTGTACGATAAAGGGATAACATCAATAGTCAATTTTCATTATATATTATGAAGCAACATTCCATCAGTTCCAGAATGTCGCCAAAATATTGTTTCTACCTTTCGCAACTTCTCAGATACTTTATGGAATATTCAGTATGCCGACTTTAAGCAAAGCCATGTCCTTATGGCTCATAAGTTGTTTTACCAGGGTTATATCGTCTAATAAACGTTTTTCAGGCTAAACTTTATCTAGTCCATGCATGCATACAGTGTTACCATTATGTTTTCACATAATAACCGCTTGGGTATACCGTTTAACACATTCCTTGTATGTTATCAGTTCCCATGGTAAATAACTATGCTCACATGAAGACTAAAATATGTGATTTGGTTGACTGTTCTATCATACAGGGTATTGTGGCGCTCAACGCGACGACAGACTTCAAAGTGATGCTGAACATTTACACCGACGCGATCCGCATCCACCCGGACACCTGGAAAGGACGAGCCTGTTTCAGGGCGGAACTTTATGGCTGCGACCCACCAAGTAGGCAGTGTTCATTTTTATTCGTAATAATTATAATAGAATTTTCTTCAACACGTCTGGCCAAAAAGCTATGACTGATCGTAACTTTCAATGCGTTAACGTCATACGTTAAATACAAAAACTTAAAGCGATCTCTTCAATTTATGAAAAAAGTCCGTTTTGTTTATTCCTATATGTACATGTTATTATTTAAATAAAATAATGTCACCCTGAATTTTTATATTGGCTTTGGCTATTTCACTGTCTTTGATGTACAATGTAAACTTCTGTATCTGAATGATAAACAATAATGGCTGCCACGGGAGTAAACTTTAGAATAATATCGCTCTGGAACCGCCCGCTTGTTAAGTGTGCTGGAATGGTTACACGTCTAGATCTGTTTTCACAGAGGATTACGGCGCATACCTAGTGACGGTGTTTAACTGCAGTGACGCCAGCACCGCACAACTTCCACAGTGTATTCCGGAAGTCCACAATACGCTGGAAACGACGTATGGTTACGCAGAACACTTTATCAACCAGTGTAAGGAACACCTCCTCTACATCCACGAGAATAGCTGTGTGCAGCTCCCTTTCACCTCGGCTTGTTTCAGAGATCCGGACTTGTGTTTCGACGGCTTCACTATCAGCATCCACGTCAAACTGGAAACTCAATCTCCAAGGTAGGGCCAAATGTGAAAATGACAGACACGCTGTGTTATAAATGTTGTATAAATTATACACAATATATATACTTCACAATATTGATGCATAATGATATTATGTTTACGTATGGCACGTCCTACCGGTAAAACAGGACATGCAATCCTTTTGCGAACACTGTTTTGAATGTGTACACTTGTCATCTAGACTGTCGTAATATTATCTCTTCGACTTTGCGAAGTGCAAACAAATGCTTAAATTGGCCGTGTTAATGGTTTTGACGTTTAAATTTGACGTATTCTACTTCTACTTCTCCAGGTATTTGTTGTCAACTAGTCGAGAACAACGGCACCACACTGGCATCACGTTGTTGTACCAGAACGACATGATCATTGGCGCCGTGCAGTTGGAGAATTCCACGTGGCTGGTGTCGACGCTGCACATGCTCACGACCAACACGTGGCACTGGCTGGAGATAACGTGGACAAAGAGCCGCGGACTGGAGCTGTTCGCTGAGGGCCGCCTCATTGCCGCATCCCCTTCACCATCTCTGACACAAACTTCACGTAATGTGTTTACTAATTAAATCAAAGCACGACGTAATACTTACTTATTGCTTCAAAATAAAAAAATAAAATTTATTTATTTTTTTTTTTTATATAATATTTATTTGCCCAGACAAATTGATGGTGTCAGGGTTGGGGCCCTGATACACCACCGTACAAAAACAAATCCATATACAATATTCATACCTACACATGTAGTATGTACAAAACAAATCACAAAAAACTTTATACACAATGTTTAGATGAATAAAAACATTCTTACACTCATTCTTACTTACTTACACGCAAATTTAAGTTTTAGTATAACCATTTTCGAGCATGATTTTTTGTTAGTGATAGTATTTATTTTGATACAAAATGAATAGATTGTTTTTATTGTTTACAACATTTAGTACAAAAAATGGCTTTCTAGAATTAATGGATAAGAGAAAACTTATCTTATATTATGGATTGTTGTGGGGGACTGGCTATTTAAATCTCTGGTGCATAAGCCTCGTTCCAAGTAGACATCAAATTATGTGGAATAGCCCTATGAAACACCAATACATATATATATATATATATATATGAATGATTCTTGTAATCTCATCGAACACACTGTTTCAGTCAATTTTCAAAAACATTTGGGTAAATTTCAGGAAAATAGATATTGTTAGCCAATTATGAAATGTTTTGCCCTGCTCTAGTGACCATTGTTGTACATTGTATAACCTTGGTTTTACAAACGTATCGGTTATTGCAGGAAAACACGCCTGAGCGGTCCTAAATTCAAATGTGTTCATGGGGAAGGCCCCTTTATGAGCGGTTGGCCTTCGGCACCGGCTTTGAAACGTTTTGCCTTCCATGGTGCCCTTTAAAAAAAAAAAAATTATTTGCCCTTTTTATCCAGCACATTTACCAAAATCCTGCATCCTCCCCTGTACATTATTATAAAACTACGTTTTAAAACCATGATGGCAGTGAATCGGCCTATATCCCTTCCAATCTGCTTTGTGCAGAGATGCGCATCTGGCCGTGTCAATGTTTTGTCGTTTAGATTCTGAGACAGTTTGACCAAGAAAGGATATGACCATACAATCCAACACGGAGTATCTAGACAAATAAAATGTAAAATATGATTTTATCGTATTTTGTAGGACACCATCCTAGAATTATTCTATAATTATTTAACATGAAGAGAAATTTATTGAATGCATAACCTGCATTTTTTCAATCATAATAAAATACAGTCAAACCTGTCTTAAGCAGCCACCTAATGTAGTAACAAAATGTGGCCTCTTAAGACAGGTGGCTGCTTAATACAGGTCATAATGCACTCAAAGTGATGATTTGGTGGAATATTAAGGTGACCCGTTAAGACAGGTGGCTGCTTAATACAGGTGGCCACTCAAGCAGGTTTGACTGTATCGGTTAATTGTGTGGTTTTATTTCGACCAGGTATCCATTCGGACCACCTGACGATTGGCTGTTCGGATAACGTACATTCCACTTACGGCGGATTGTGGATCAAGAGGTTACTGGTGGCTCCACGTTCCAGAGACAACCTTGTGAATACAGTACCATACCTACACCGTAAAGTATTCATATTTACTGCATTTTAAAGCGAATCTCTTGCGACTTTTAGCTTCAAATATATAGGCTGTTGCGCACATGTTACAACCTGGCACGAATCCAGGTGTTCATGTGGTCCACAAACCCAGATTTCAAATATTTTTATAGGTACATGTACTTATTTTTTTTTGTGTAAAATGTTTTAAGGTAAAACAGTGGCGTGACTTTGCTAAAATTCCTGGATTAAATATTTCGAGTGTTTCTATAAAATGATGTCCTGAAAACATTACAATATAGTTGAGGTATGTTTATTGTTGACTATAATAGTCATGACTACTTATTCATTAAAACAACAACAAAACGAATAAGAAAATGATTGTATTCATATTGTTGGTTTTCCTTGCAGATGTACAGGGTCTACCTGACAGTCAATGCGGCGAGTTGACAGCACCCACCTTACCTGTTAAACGTATGTATCTATAAACATCTTCAATGAGTCCAGTACGCTTTCACCATGCACGTACACCGCGTGACTTACCACCCAGTTTCCATGGTTACCGTTTTGGGTGTGTGACTGCTTTGGGATGGTTCAGAATCCTATTGGATGCATGGGATGTTTAATAGCCGTACAGGTGTAATAGGAATAGAAGTCCGTAGGAATACAGGTCCGACACAATGTATAATGCTATAGGACCTACATACCTAGCCGTAACCTAGGAATCCTAGTCCAAACCAGACTTGTCCAAAACACATAGCTTTATTGAGCTTTTTATTACATTAACTCTAGGACCTGTTGGTAATAACTAGTTTTATTAATTAGACTATTTGTTTCATTCCGTAAAGATTTATTTTAATATTTAATCCATTTAGTTATTATATAACCGGACTTGCATTCCGGTAGGACTTGCGTTCTTTTTACACCGGCTATGATATCAACACAGGTTAGTATCAACGCCATTATATAACATCCACGGACGTTTAATACTGGCGCACATAAAAATCAAACAGGACCATACATGTTTCCTATTGTACAATACACCAGCCTTTGATGACGGCTAAAACTCCATAAAACCTAATAAGAAAATAATGTCTTATTTTTCATTACTCATCCCTATTAGCACATAAACAAGACATTTTCTCTGCGTGTTTTCCATTTCGCCATTTTCATCTGCCAACTCGCATTGTCTGGCTATTTCGTTTGGTCATTCCGTCAAGCTAATATCCTGGTCCGCGGCCATAAAGGAGGAATTAACAGCAAATAAGAACTGAACTGGGCATCCATTATTATTCGCTTTTCCACGCCGAATGAGATTTTAGATGACTGGGCAGACAAAGCGACTAGTTATTATGAAGTCGGGAAATAATTTGAATCTAATTTGAGCAATTAGTTACAACTGGGAATAAATATTAATCTTTCCGGATTAAACAATGCAGCTGATGACATCATATAGTTCGTTAAATTCTTCTATTAAATGAGCTGAATGGTGAAGACACCGCAAGTAAATTGTCCACATAATTATTATTATCAGTCTCGTGCCCACAGTCTACGTGCTTGAAGCCGTTTGGTTTTCTTCTGTTGTAGCTTCCTTCTTTTAGACAAATGTTTGGACTTAATTATTGCTAGAGGTAAAGTATTTGCCTGTGGCGGGATGGGTCAAGGGATGGAACCTCCACAGCGCAAAATATTTTATGGGCTATTTTCTGTTCCAGCCAGTGATAGACGACTGGTTTAACAAATTCCGTGGTGTGTGCTATCCTATCTATGGGAAAGTGCACATAAAAGATCCCCTTGTGTGTTTTTCGGAAGAGTAGCCCAGGTAGCGGTGACAGCGGGTTTCCTCTGAGATCATGTGTCTGACGTCCAATAACCGCTTATTTATAATAGATGTGTTCCAGTGGCGTCGTTAAACAAACAAACTTTATCTTTTTAATTATTGCTGATGTATTACGGCGAGAACAGTCACAAGTCGGAAACACTGTGTATACTTTCAAAGTAAGTTGTTTAACTGTAAACTGTTGTAATAATTATGAGCAGGTGCAAATATGCTACTTCCCATAAAATCATCAACACTGTCTCAGCACAAGTTAGTATTAGTCTACTATCGAACCAGATTATTAAAATTTCAATTATTTTCTTGATTATAATATCAATATCTGTATTATATTTATAGTATCCATTGATTTGTTAGCAATAAAATGTAAGTAAATTGTAAAAAAAACCATTAGTTAGTTATAACTTATTTACGTGCTTATATCCAATTATGGTTCAAGCACGTCTGTCTTGGTCACACAGTCCCGCTGCCTCGACTGTATGCCCAAGACAGAAGTTAGTGTTAGTTTTAGAGAGGAAGCCCGCTACTCAAAATTGATAAGTAGCAAGAGATCTTTCATATAAGTGGTCGGTATAAGTGGTATTACAACTACCCACTGAGCCTGGCGGAGCACTCACTCTGGGTTGGATTCGGAAAGTGAGATCCACGAGCAGGATTCGAACACTGTTCCTACCAGCATGTATAAGCCGTGGCGTTAACCACTACACCACGGAGGCCTGTAAAAAAATTACTACGACTTAAGAATGTCTGATTAATTTTGTTTTCTTCTCCAAAGCAATCTATGTAAACGTCAGCTATAAATGAGCAGGTGATGTTTGTTTAATGTCGCCAGTCTCCGTGTTGACAAACTATAGCAAATTAGCTACGAGTTATTGATAAGTAGATATCCTGTTCATTTCAAACCGCACGAGCTGCTTACGCCAATTCCATATAGCTATTCCTGTAGACATTCGTTATCCAGCCGACAGCGAACTGAATCGATGTTAGACCACGGCAGGTGTTTAGCTGTTTAGACAATAAATCATTATGATCTGATTTCAGCTTAATTCTATACCAATCAAGAATATTTTACTCCGCTGACGGAATGTCTATGGTTACCATGACAACTCATTATGCATGTGCTTTACCCCACCTGGCTTGACGAAATAAACACCTGGGATGCGAAGATGACAAATTGCGGAGGAAATGATATAGTGGTAATCGTTATTAATGCGATGTTGTTTTTAATAAGCAACAGTTAATACTTGTATGATTGTTTTCATTTGAGATTATTAACCATGAATAAAATCGGCTTTAATCATTAGCATTGTCTGGGTACTTTGCCATTTATAGTGGAGACAACTAGAAATGACCTCTTGTATGTATAGCAATAATGATCAAATCTAAGTTGACATTGTCGAATGCGTATCTCTGGACAAGGCAGAGTCAAAAAGACAGGACAAAGTTGGGATGACGTGTACTAATGAATCACAGCCAAAGAAGTGATGATACCAGGTGTTCGCGACAAGTGAGGAAATGCCCGAATGGTGGCACGCGTCGTAAGGGTAACGGGTAATGTGGTTTAACGCCTTCATCCATCCGAAGGATGTTGTAGAGGGTGCTGAGATTGAGATGAC
>JAULBR010105948.1:0-10708 GCA_032355825.1 Melanodrymia aurantiaca | reverse complement strand
AACTGCCGTTATTGTGGCACATATCGGTGTTTAAATGTTGGCGACCTGGGTTTGCGTTTTTTATCACAGAAGCACCCGTATGGGGTATTTAATCCCAGTACCGCTCCAACCCAGAGCGAGTGTTCTGCAAGGCTTAATAGGTAAGTGTACTTCCACTTACAACAACCAGTGTCCACAACTGGTTTAACAAAGACCATGGTATGTACAGTCCTGTCTGTGCATGTAAAAGACCCTTTGCATCTCATCGCAGGTTTTCTCTATCCTGGACAGGCATTCAAGGCAGCTTGACTATGGGACCATGACAGACATGCTTGAACCTTAATTGGATATACATGTAGGCACGTAAATAAGTTACAACTATAACTCGAACTTACTACACTGATTTGCAAGGTGATTTACATCCCAACATAGCTGCTTCTTCGCAAACTAAGTCATTCTTGAAGATTCCAAATGAGATCATTTTATTTTCTGTTCAACGTGAACTTTTTTCTTTCTTTCTTCTCTTTTTACAATGTTGCAGGCTGTCAAGAATGTTCTGTATGTGGCCATTTCTGCTTGTTGAGAGGTTTAGAATGTATCGGATTGTTTGAAACTGAATACTTGTCATAAATATTGCATTACTGTCATACACCATGTACAAATACATGTCTGTGTTGTCCATTGGGATTGAATTCCTTTTTCACATTGCTGGTGGTAGCTTTTATGTGCATCAGGAATTCACAAAATTAATTTTAGTGCAGTAATGACTTTAGCAGATTAAAGAAAACCAAAATGTGAAACTGATAGGCAGAACGTTAATGTGCATATTTTGTCTACAGTTTCTATTGCAGTGCTCACCGTAGCATTTTTTCCCAAAAAATTTAAAAGGCTAATTTATCAAAATATTATTAGCCAATTACCAAAATTTGTAGCCATTTTTTATATTTTAATTTATCTACTTACATTGTGTACAAGGAGTACCTGCCTGAAAATGTATTTGTTTATATAATCTAGGCTAGTTGTATATGTAGAACAAGTAATTAATGTCAAAAGACCACAAAAGCGTACAATTTATTAACAATGAATGTAGTACGCATGTACTGTTTTTCCAAAGCTTCTATGAAATGAACCAACTAATGTATACTAATACAGAATAGTGATCCATCATAAATATATACAACAGTTAAGGCTGTATACGTGTATGCTCATCATTTCACGTTTAACGAAACGTGGGAAGTGAGACATGGTTTTGTTGGGTGGTGGCAGCCTGGCGATTTGCACAGTGTCATACTTTTACATTTAAATCAACTTTTTTGTTGCACTCTGTTTTTCTGAAATTATAAGTACAATGTTAGCCAAACATAAGTAAATACATGTAGCAGCACCTATGGATGATACTTATTATATCCGCTTGTCTGTGTGTTTGTGCATCCTTCTGTGCATGTGTCCATCCTTGCATCCGTCCATTTCATTTCCACAGTTTATCTCCTACACTAATAATTATATATAATATAGGATCATCAAACTTTATCAGAGAGCACATTTAGAGAAGTTGGTGTGTTGCACACAAAAAGTAGGTCACTGTGACCTATATCTTGAACTCTGACCACCGTAGAAGAAATCTAGATACATACAGGATATCTCCTACACCAATTGGTATAGGGTCATCAACCTTTATGAGTGCCCAGGTACATGTAAGAAAGGTGGTGTGTTGCACACCAAATGTAGGTCACTGTGAGAGTTTAAAGTAGACAAGATTGTTTTAATTCTACAAAACATCTTTTTACACTGTGATACACATAGGTTTTTAATCCACTGATAATGTTTGACTTTGATAGTATTGCGAGGACATGCAAAAAAAACCCGACAAACTTCATTAAACTACCGAAAACGGGTTACGTGAAGATACGTAATATATTATGTTGTCCTTTGATGTAATATGTATGTGACTGAGCCTAAAATGTTTGAATTACATTTGCTATTTGTTGCTAGGTAACAGCACCATTAGAGCTTCCTTCAAAACATAGGTAATAAAACACATTCTTAATGAGAAAAGTGTTTTATTTTTTTTACCAGCTGTTTCCCAACTAACTCCATCTTTTACCAGTTGGGGGTAATTGGAAGCTGCTGGTTTGCTGAAATTGAGGAAATTGGTAAATTTGTAAAATTTAGAAAAACATCTATGTTTAGGTTGAGCTCACTGAAAAGGCAAATTAAAATTTCTGTCATGTCAGCCGATGCTTGTATGAAACTTTTGCTGATGTTACATACATGTTTATCACTTAACATTCCTTCTCAACTATTCCCCACCCCCTCCCAGTCCACATTCCACATTAAATTGTTGCAGTCATTTTCTAATCTAACCGACAAAACATTGACATGGCCAAATGTGTATCTGTACAAGGCAAAGTCAAAGTGACATTATCACAAAGTCAAGCTGGCATGTAATCACAGCTGAAGTATGGAAGTACGTGAAAGGTGAGCATATCCTGCTCCACCAGTGGCACTCGTCATAAGCAGAGCTATATTGTTTATCTGCTGTCGTCATCGAAATGATAAAAAACATAATCAGGTCAAAGTAAGGTATTGCGTCAGACATCATCAGTGTCAATGATGCGTCATATCATGAAATAGCCTCTCGGTGTCTACCATAAGTCTTTTTGAACATTTTCTCTAGTAAAACCCTGATGAAACAACTGAGCCAGGACATGACTTTGCTGAAAATCAGAGAGGGGCATAGCTCAGCGCAAGAGTGTCAAGTCTGAGTCTCGCTTGGTCAAAGGATCTATCCTCCTTAGGGGACCTGTTGGGTTATTTCCCTTTCCAACCAAAGGTCATGGTGTGTGCTGTCCTGTTTGTGGGAATGTGCACATAAAATATCCCTTGCTGTTATTCAAAGAAGAGTGGCCTATGTGGCGGCAGTGGGTTTGCTCTATGACCAAGTGTTGATATAACTGTGTTTGAAGTCCAATAACCGCTGATTTGTAATCAGGGTGTTCCAGCTGTGTCATTAAACAAGCAAACTTTATCTTTTTGCTTAAAATCATCATATAATGAACATGTCCTAAAATGTGGTGAATCGAAAAGTCAATTTGTCATTACAACCATATCATGGTATTTAATTGCGGTGCACAACTGTCTGATTCAATGATCCTCTCAAGTCATTCTGTAAGATTGACTTTATTTCGAACTATTAGTTAGATGATAAATCTGTTCCAATATCCTAACTTTCCTGTATTAACAGACCTGTTATGGGGCTCCAGGGTATTGCATACTACTTTCAGGTCACTGCACCACTGAAAATACCTTACTTGTAACATCAAACACAAAGTTACACCTGTTGTCCCAGTATATAACACTTATTAATGTAAGTGATGATGGGTACCTGGCTGTTCCCTTGTTTAACTTATTGCTTGATGTGTTGGAGTAGTCTGGTTCAAAGATTTCCTGACATCAGGTTATAACACGAGGCTGACAGACGGACCACCACTGAATGCTTCAACAGTGTACCGAATGTATGGTTAGAAAATATCCCATTGGTACATTCTTCAGATCTTGCTGTGTTTAATCTGTACTTCTAGGAATGGAGCAAAGCTGCTCAACTACAGGCGGTTTGATTTTTATCTAGGAGATATGTTTTCTGACATCTTTAAACTGACAAACAGAGTTCCAAACATTAGATGTATTTGAAGATAGAGGAAAAAAGTGATAAAACTTCACAGAATAAATAGGTTTGATGATAACATCGGCTAGGTAATTAGTTTTGTGACACTAGTAATAGATATACATGGTACATGTATTATGAAGAGTTGCAAAATTGGATGCTGTGCATTCTGCTATTTTTCTCGACTTTGTTAAACATTAAAAATGACATAGCCTAGTACTTCTTTTTAAATGTACAGGTACTCAGCATACGTCTTGGATTAAACATTGAACAAGAAAAATATTTATACAAAACTTATACTGTAATGATGAAATATTAATTAAATCTAAATAAAAAACCTTCCTATCAATGTATACTGACTATATAGTCCACAACTGATCCTATCCCAAATGCTTTTCAGTTATGACAACTAGACAACAAAACAAGGCAGAGTCGAAGGGACATTGTGACAACGTAGAGATGGTATGTACTCATGAATCGCTGCCAAGGCAATGATAATACCAGGTGTTCACGAAAGGTGAGCATATCCTGCTTCACCGGTGGCACCCGTCGTAAGCACAGACATATTGTCTTTATCAAAACAATAAAAAGCATAAAACAAGTCAAAATAAGGTATTGCATCAGGCGACATATGTGTCAATGATGCGTCATATCGTGAAATTGCCTCTGAATGTCTACCATAAAATATTTTGAAAGTTTTCACCGGCCCATGGACAGTGTAGCCCTGATTAAACAACTGAGCCAGAACGATATTGCATTGTTTAAAATCAGCATATAAAGAACATGCCCTAAAGTATCTCAGAAGTTGTGATATGTGGAAACCATATGCTGGAGCAGATGGAATATTGCTCGACATAAAAGGGAAGTTGGTATTTAATCTGATGTGGAAATTACGCATATTTATAGATCAATAGTGTTTATAACATAACACTAAATCTAATTGGATCATCCTTACAATTTGTTATTACTACCTGATATTTTCTACAAAGCCCAAAAAGTTGCTCTAAAAAGGTACAACAAAGTCTCATATGTACATGTAGCTATGCAAAATCAATTGAATTTGATATTTTCCTGTTTATATAATGCGGAGTAAAAAATTTCATTTTATATTTCTCAATGACATAAACACCTGTTGATTTCACGATAATGTCAGCAGCTGACATTTTATGCAAACAAGTTTTTATGGATATGTTTTGAAGAGAAAAAAAAAAGCAATAAAAATAGTTGAAATTAGAATAAAAATAACCGTACTGTTTTTCAATTTGATGATGGTACTATCTCTAATGCGTTGGCAACAAAACAAAATTTCAAGGGTCAAATCACTGATGTATGTTGCTAAATTGGAAAACGCAGTAGTATTTGTTCTCCACTAAATATCAGCAATACTGTCAAACTCTTATAATTATACAGTGTACATGATGTATACATGTACATGTATATCTGGTATGCAAAATAAAATTTCTAATGTTGACTCACTATTTGAATTTTTGTCTCGGTTCCAGTATTGAACATTTTCGCGGGGGAAAATAGGCACCATGTGACAAGAGGCATGGAGTAGAAATAACATTGCGTCTCGGTTCGCTGCACTTCAGATAATAGTGTGACCTTAAAAGTGTAACAACTTTTCAAAATTCTATTTATAGCAATCGATGCGTATAAAAAATTATTGTAAACGGAGCAATTTAACGTAATATAATGACATTTTTGTTGTTTGTTTGTAGTCATATAATAAATGTCTGGTGGCTGGCTCCACTGCTTTCGTCACGAGAAATGGTAAGCGATCGTCTTTAACAAAAAAACTTTAGGTATAGAAACTTTAAAAATCAGCACATTTTAAATTCCGAATTACATATTTTACATTCAGTATAGAGCATTTTACATTCAGTTATAGAACATTTTATATTGCTTGTAGAACATATACATCGATTGGACCATTTTACATTTTATATAGAAGATTTTGCATACAAGAGATGCTTTTTACTACATTCAGATTGTAAAATAGTGTCTGCAGCAGTCTTTGGTAATTGGCTAAACATGGCAATTTGGCATTGAAGGCCATGTTCTGGAGGTCACAATTGTAAGGGATGTAAATGTTAATGATGACAATTCATCTAGTGACAGTTCAATTACATGTTAGAATGTTAGTAGGATGATTATGATAATCAGAAGTAAATATAGGTTTTTCCTCTCCAAACAAAAAATATATTGTCAATCACTTTTGACATTCTCGGAAATCTATTTCAAACTTATAGAATGGTAATCTTGGGTATATGCTATGTTTTTATGGCCAAGGTATTATAAATTGACAATCTGTCGTCTTTTCTCAGTAGTAAGACCTGTGGACTTGCAACCGATGTTGCAAAACACCGACTATCAGATCAAATGAACAAACAATAATTATATCCATGATATCACACATATTGACAAGTAAGTGATGCATAACTGGTGGTAATATCAAGTCTCTGTCAAACATTAGACGCGCTAAGTAGAAGGCTCAAAATCACAAATGCATCTCAAATGCCATTTTCGCAAATACTTTTGATACTGTGTTACAGTGTATATACATGTACTTGTAGTCTCCAGATCTAGTCTGTGGTGTATAGGAATTATTTGTTGTGTTATATATGCCCTGTTTTCTCCTTCACGATCAATATTTTCCATAGGCAGCGAGTGGGGTCTTGGACATCCTTCCATGGCTAGGGGATGGTTTTCAGACCCCTAAGTTCCCACTGGATCCTCTACTGTTAGTATGTATGGTAACCTCCTTTTCTAAAGTGGGAAACAAATCTGGTTGTTGAGCGTGTATTGTTAGAACTAAATACTTGTCACCTGCATGGCTAATGCCATAATGGCAGCTAATTTGCATTCCATGAAATTCAAAGCAAGGATCATGTATCCTAAGTCAAGTAGAAATGTGTCTGTGGCCAATCTCTTTGACTGGTTTTGACAGAATCATTGGCACAACTATGCAACCCCCTTTTTGTCTTCACTGATGCAAAAACATCTAAAAGTTGATGTCTGTTGAAAGCGTGAAAGAGAATCTCTACACAAGAAGATTAATTTCTGAAACCAATTTGAGTTTGTGTTTGTCTGTGTTAGATTGTTTTGATGATTGTGTTCTTTTGTACCTCTGAGTTGTTTGTGTAAGATATCTCATTTTGTCAATATGGTATACCCTGTGTGTTAACATAATTTTACTGAGAAACAATAAATAGTTACTTTGTTTACCTAGTGTTTACAGACCAAATGGGGAAAAAAAAAATGTTTGGTGTTTAAATCTTTTTTTGAGAAATATAATATTGCTTTAAAAAATGTTGAAAAAATCTTTACATACCAAAAATAAGTATTCACCAGGTTTGAAATGGAGTGTCAGATTTGGGTAAAGTAAACATTCCTTAAAATACTGTCTTGTCAGTTTAAAAGAATCTCTCTCCATTTTAGCTTGACAAGTGTGATCATATATGACAACAGTGTGGAGTGAGTTATTAAAAAAAGGATTTGCTTATAAAGAGAAAACACTGTCCTTGTTTATCTACATAATTGCATTAATTTATTACAATTTTTTTATTTTAAACATCAACAGAAATGTAAAAATGTCATAATACGGAAAATTGCATTTTGTACATCTTACGAATAGCTCCATAATTGGTTAATCAATGGCTGGTATGTGATGTTTCCACCTATTTAGAAAGTGCTTGTGCATACAAATTCCTCATTAATGTTTGTCAGTTGTTGATCATATGTTTCACACTTACTAGCTACTAATTAAACCATGTTCTTGGGAATTAAACACTCACCGATATTAGCTCGAAATGTTTGCATTCTGATGCGTCTGCAGACAATAACAGTGACTTAGAAGTGTTCTAACTTTTTGTTTTTGTGTTTTGGTGAGGTATTCGTACGACCTGCAACAAACAATTTTATGTAATATAATGACACTTACATTTTAGTTGATGTGTATAATCATAATAATTATAGTAAATGTTGGCAATGAAGATAAGCAAGGACAGTGTTTTCTCTTCTGTTAACAAAGCTTATTTGTGTATAACTCACTACTCGATAGCCACATGATTTTGCTTTTCGTGCCAAAATGGTGTGTGAATATTTTTAAGCAAACTTTCTTTTCCTCTACAGTCAGTGCCATTGTACTGCAATCTGAACTGGCACAATTCTAATATTGAGTGTAAAGTGCTGGATATCACTGGCAGGTGATAATAACTATAATATCCAGCACATAACTTCACAAAGTATCAACAATATTATGCTTTTATATATCATGTAAGTGTAATTATTTCCCAACTTCATTACTATTTTCAAGCCTATGAAAATTGAAAATTTGTGTAACCCACCAAAATATTTTGCGTAATCCATTTCATTTTGCATTACCCATTATAAATGTTCTATATACGTACAGTGACAATATTTGCATTGGCTGGTTACAATTATCATGTAATAATGTGTGAATAATGAATAATATAATTAAATGAAGTAGATTTAAAAGTGAAAATGGGTTATACACAAAACAACTGTTACGCAAACGAGGCGATCATTCCGGCTATTTTCACATGCCTATAAATGAAATAAAAACAATTTTTCTGGTGTATGGATAAGAAAGTAGCACCCAACAGAATGCGTCAGAAGTGATGCATGTTATCTATGAATTGCATTGTAGTAGTATCAGCCTGACTATCTGCTTCAGAGTGTGATGATGGACATCTCCAGGAAGCCAGTCATTAGCAGGCGTGTGATTATAGCTAGAGATAACTGTCTTCTGATTAGCATGGTGATAAACTCATCCAATAGGATATCCACATGATGGAACAGACCTGTCTTCATAGTGCACCAATGATGTACAACATCCACTTCAATCACACCTGTTATTTGCATATGTCATAAGACATGTTTTTTTTGTCTTAGCGAAATTTAGATGGCTTTAAAATATTATAACGATAGCTTTTGTAAGGGACCGTTTATAAACACAGATGTTTTTTAAAATCCAAACAATGTTAAGACGGGGTGGGGTAGCAGGTGAATACCATGTTCAGATGGACCGACTAAAAATTAAATTGCCACATTAGAGCAAATAAAAGAAAAATCCTACATCTGCGGCATTACTCCTGGTTTGAAATGGATGGTCTGATTTGAGAAAACTAAGATTCTTGTTAAGATTTTTTGTCACAACATGACATCAATTTTTGTTGTTTCTATTCAAGTTAACCAGTTTATTTTTGTTAGTTGTGGTAACATAATTATGATTGCTGCTACTGTGGGCGAACTTGATCTATGGCACTGGATGATGGACAACTGGTAGACCTTTCCAACACTAAGTAATTTATGGCCCTCATTCATTCCATGCCCGCTGCAATTCTGACATCACGACTGGTACATGATGGCACTGACCTATGGAATACAGCTCAGTAAAAGACAAAGCCAATCTGGAAGTGTAAATGTTCATACTGAAGGTGTACTATACTACATGTATGCCACAGCTGTTGGCTATGATCATGCATGCATGATGATAAATAGTGTTGCCAGATTCAATTGATCTTTCGTGATGGTTAGCCAAGTTTGTAAACTAGATGTACCAATGTGTAGTGTAGATTAAGGGTAAAAAAAATTTGGTTTGATTTTATTTTTCAAACTTGAAGTCTCAGGACAATTGAAAGGCAAGGGTTGAAAGGAATTGTTAAAAGGAACCAAATTTATAAACTCATTTATGCAAACTCTGTCTTCATCGATGTTAATACATCGTTTTTACCAATGTTAAAGTTAGTAATTATGCAATAGTTGTGGCATAATTAACTTTTGTTTTGTAACAATTAATGGTAACATTAGTATATATGATGTCTAGATGGAGCATGATGGTTTTGAATTGAATAATAACTGATGGCAAAAGCTCTAAGTGTCTTACCATGTATATGTACAGAGCTTGTGCAACTCTCCCCCTCCCTCTCCCCACCCACCCCCATCCATATCTCACCGGATTGGCATCCATTGAATGATGCTGTTACCAATGCCCATGATGTCTTATCTAAATACTCAACATGCTGCAAATGCACTCAATTGTAATGTGCTATCAGTAAGTTATTCAGTACATGTAATTACTAAAAGTTTGGAATTATATTCGTCATTGTTCATTGTTTCTAAATAAGATGTACGATAGTTGATATTTTATATTACTTTGCTGCAATTATCTAATTCTGCTGTTGCTATGGAAACATCAAGAGAGAATGTAAACTCCAACTACATGTAGTATTTTCTTTTGGTGAATATTTTTTATTAGAAAACTAAATTTCAGCTGTTTTTATCATCCATTTTATTTTTTTAACAATTTTATTCAAGAGCTCTGCCAAAACTTTATCTATTTTAACTGAAGGCTTCATGTTAATGTCTTTTCCAGAAGCCCATAAAAACAGACTTCAGCAGTCAAAGGTTTCATGTCTTTAATCTAATCTGACTTCATTCTGGCTCCAAATGAAAAAGCATTGAAAAAAATCTCCATCCGAGAAAGACCATCTGCAGATGTTGATAGCAGTTTTTACTGAGAACATTCAAAAATACATTAGGAACTAGAAAGATATGTTTTTTCACTTTAAGATGTTCATATGCACTAAGTAAACCATTTACACGGTCTTGGGCCATTCACAGGTTAAATTAATGTGAGTGCATTTAAAGTTGTATCGTCAACTTTAAAAAATGAAATATAGTTTAAATTTCGCGCATATGCTCCTAAGCGCAAGTTTGCGATGTTTAAATTTTGCGAATGACCGTCAGTACATAAAAGCACATTATAAGATGGAAAATTACGTGTGCTGATAATTTTTGCGAAATGAGACTGGGCGGAAAGTACGCGAAAATTAAACCAGACCTGTCAACCTCGAACACTGGCATAAAAGGAGACAGGGCCCCAAAAAACAGGAGATTAGACAAAAAAACAGGAGATTCATATTGCAAAATAAATAAACACTGAAAACATTGTTTTACATACGTTTTGTAGACATAATAATGACAACAAATGTAAAATGAGAATAAAACACCATTTTACGACTCCAAATATCCTACAAT
>JAULBR010105938.1:0-10708 GCA_032355825.1 Melanodrymia aurantiaca | reverse complement strand
TGCGACGTGTACGTAACTACATCATAAGTGGTTGCGCAAAGCGAATATTTACGAACGCTTTGTGAATAAGGCCCCAGTACCTACCAGCCTGAAGTCCGTAGCGTTAACCACTACACCACGGAGGCCGGTCATAACGTAATTTTAATACAGTTTATTTATAGGTGCCTTGAGTCTGGCTCTGTAAAGGCCCTCACTTGCCATTGTAGTGCACCAAGAAAGATCACTCGACGATGAGGTAAAGCAAATTAATATAGGCATTGCCTGTTGGTCAATCCCCAATGTACATGTGTACGTTAATAAAGATTGTTTAAAATTTGTATATGCAAATAGGCGTTATGTTAACAAAACAAAAACACTGTCCTTGTTTATCTATACAATAGCATACATTTATTATATGATTATAAACATCAACAGCAATTTTAGTGTGTAATTTCTTACGAAAATTGCTTGTGATGCGTGGTACAACAAGCAGGCAAAAAGCTAGGACACTTAGAACTACGGTCACTGCTATTGTCTACAGATGCATCAGACAGAGTGGAAGCATTTAGCACCAAAATCGGCGAGTGAGAGTCTTTAACACAGCTTTACATCTGCACATGTACATATGGTAAAACCACAGATAGTCGATCCAACAAACTTTAAACATTAACGCCCCAACATTCCCGGTTAATAGACTTAAAAGTTCATCATTTGCCTTTGGTAAATTGCATGAGGTGAAATCTGCCTCTGGGCAATGAAGGGACATATCTGGGCTCACAGAGAGCGGGTCCATGTTTGTCTACCAGCTACAGGTTAGTAGAAAGAATTTTGCCTGCTTTGCTAATCTTCTCAAAGATAACCCCTGGACAAACAACAAGACAACAGACAAACACAGCGCATTGTGTAAAACTAAGTCCAACACTGCTCTTCTCTGTGGTATTTTGGCTTCAGAGCAGGCTAGAAAAACATCCCTTGTTTGAACTACAACATAGATACAAACTTCAAGTTGAATCTGTGTATTTTTAATGTTTACTGTAGCTGACATGGCAAATGTGTTGGAGAAATAGTTAGAGTTCTCAAACAGATTTGTAAGATTCTGTTTCCTAATACTGCCGTTCCCAGCATCAAGTGGGCACACGTGCTTCTATTCACACAGACAAAAAAAAAGCCATGAAGAAAAAGACTACAACACGTCAAAGTGGTAGAATCCTTCTTTGCCACAAATTATGACGATAAAGGTGAAACATCTATTTGCTGGAGACAACTCGTTATTTGCATATTGGAAAAGCATTCAAAGAAGGTGCCTTCAGATCCCATTTTCAAACCCAACCCGACCAAATGTAGTAACAGTCACGTACAGTGCAAGCAAGTCTCCGACATTTTGGCTCCAATTGCTTGCATTTCATAAAAAGTATTTTTACTTTTGTGGAAAGTCTCCAACTTTTGCCTTAGAGGTATGAGAATAGAAGACATGAAGTCTAGAAGACGGTAGAGAAAAATGATTTTAATTCATTGTTCACTTCTGATTGTGTATATAGTTAAGTTGTGCAATCATATAACCAGAGCTTAGCTTTACAGTTAACAAGAGCTATTATCAAGGTGTCATACGAGAGCCTAACTGTATTAGATTTTGGGGTTAAATCCTAGTGCTTGGAGGTTGTTTTTGCGACCAACGGACCACATCAAAATGCCAACAACGTTGGTATAGGGTGGACCCTTATTCCCCTCCCAGCTACTATGAAATAATGTGTCATTGGTACATATCTTGGCTCATAGAGAGCGGGTCCATGTTTCTCTCTGGCCATTTGTGTGTAAAATTTCGCATGCACTGGAAGTGATGTCACTGGAGACTGATGATGACAAGTTTGTCTTGAGATAATCATAGAAATATTGGTGTCCAGCGTGTAAAACCCGACCACAGTATGGTTCCTATAATCTATAAAGCTTGCTTCACGATATTACGCCATACGATCGATGGTTACCAGTGCTATTACGACAATGAATGTCACTTGTATTTATACTTATAAGTATGTTTTAAATATGTTTTTAAAAACTGGAAATGTACAGTTCATTTTCGAGATCTAAACGAAACTGGGTGTAACCCTTCCTCCCACACACGAACGATGGGTATATAGCGAGACATGTCGACATGTTGAGTCAGTCCTTAAAGGAACAATGCCTAGTTTCAAGACGAAGACCACCGTGCCTGTGCAGATAATACTATTTGTGATGTATTTCTAGCTAATGGTGTATTTTTTATTATTAAAATTAACATTTACTTACATCTTACTCTTTTTAATATCAATATACATGTATGTATATCCAATGTGTTTGTAGTAGCTTAATATGGTCCTTGACACGTGAGAAATGATTTTAAGTGAAAGACTTGGTACACTTTAAGCTACTCTAGTAATTTGGATGACAAGAAACACATTGGATACACATAATTATATTGATATTGTAAGCACTAAGATGTAAATATATGTTCATTTTAATATTATCCAAGTTTTTGACTGTACCAACATAAACATGACTAAATTGGCATTCCTTTTTAAGAATGACTGGTTTGGCTAAGTGGTTATGGTGTTGGATTGTCAAGTGCTATATCATTGAGTCCAGTATATTCGAATCCCACTTGTACATAAGAGGTTTTTTATTTATATGTTATGTATACAGTATAGGTGCAAGTAGTAAAACATCAAACTGTAAACTGATGTCATCTATTTAAAATGCCTGTTACTAGTGTCTGGTATGTCAAGTGACTCGAATAAATATGGCTGCCATAAAACTGACAAAATAAAGGATTTTCATTGATTATCAGCTCATTTCAAACAACACTGACACCATAAAAAAGATTAATTATTCACGATGATTTACTCCGATAAGGATCAGATATCGGGGCGAGATCTATCTACCTGAGTGTGTAAACTGACTTGTGTTTGTGTCTCTCATTTTGAGTAAACATAATGAGCCCGCTATCGTGTATTTCATCAGTATTTTCAATAAAATCATTTATTATTTATAGGATTTAAAAGGTTAGCAAACTACAAGTGTAATATAATTAAAACTACAGGGTTTATAAAATCCATTAACCTTCAGACCCAGCTAGTAGAATGTTGGTCTGGGCTAGTATAAATTATGTTTTATTACTATGGGCACTACCCCCAGATTAAGTGTTTTGTGTACTCATATAATTTTGCTGATACAAATTTCCTGGATGTCGGTAATAATATCAATTCCAAATTTGATCATAGCATGGCTTCATTGTTCTAGACCTCTTGGACTCTACTTGAAAAAAGATCTGATTTATCAAGACTATGACCGTAGTTGTTCATTGTTAAATGTTGAATGGAGGATAAAAGGAAAATTGAATCTATTTTAATAGCTTTCGATATTTGACAGGATAAAAAAATAAAATAGTGTACTTATTGATTCAATGTCAGGTATATAATAAGACCTTGTTGGAATTCTCTACTATCTTGTCTGTGGGAACGTGCATTAAAAAGATCCCTTGCCGCTTAACAAATAGGAGCACCAAGGTTCCTCTCTCATACTAACAGTATGGACTGCATGACCATGACAGACGTGCTTGAACATTAATTAGATTTAAGCACGTAAAAAAAGTTATAATTAACTATTCTTTACCACATACATTTAAATATACTCCACAGAGTAAAACAAAAGTAATTTTTATGTCCATAAATTAAAGGATTTTGTTGATTTAAAGAAAAATCACACAAATTAAATCTGGCTGTGTACTGATATATGCACAGAAGATGATAATAGTTAGTGACACGCACTACTTACACAGTTCAAATATCAACTGCCATTCAGTGGCAGTATGTGGCAATGTTCTCTCATCAAATATGGAAACATCATTTAAAGCAGACGATGAATAAGTAAACTGTTCTATTTGAGAAAACTTACTCAATTATGTACTTTCATAACAAAGGACATTCCTGACATTGTATTGATCAGTTTGAAACGTTAGAAAATGTCTTTAAAATATACTGGTATAATATTATATATTTATACACGTATACTCAAGTCAATTCGAAATGCAAACATTGTTTATGTATAGATCTCACTGTCCTTACGTTGATTATTAATCAGCGGTTATTAGAAGGCAAATACACAGTTATACCAACACTTGGTCATAGAGGAAACCCGGTCACCACATAGTCCACTCTTCTTCAAATAACAGCAAGGGATCTTTTATGTACCCTTTTCCAGAGACAGGATAGCACATACCAAAGCCTTTGATAGACCACTTATGGATCACTGGTTAGAACCGGATAAAACAATGGGTCCCATGAGCCAGATCGATCCTTCGACCCACCAAGTTTCATGTAGAAGCTCTTGTGCTACACCATGTCCCGCTCCTCGTTAATATACAAACTTTAACTTGTTACAGTAGATTCCTCTCATTTACATACAGCTGGTATAATAATTATATTTGTCATAATTATGACAAATATAATTATTATGCTACAAAACAGCTTATTCGGACATAAAGGAGTGTTGGTCACGTAATTAAGTGAATGACAATTAACAAAATGAACAGTAATAAAGTTTAAACTAAAAGGATTTCAAGTGGGTTTTTTTCATCATAGATATTCATCAACTTGGGTAGATTAATCCACGTAAAATTTTCTTTCAATGAAATAAGTTTATATAAATATTATTAGATTAGATAGTATGTATAATGGAACTTTGCTGTAAAATGTTTTTAATAAAGAAATGATATACTAGTAGATGTTATTTGTGTCAAAGAACAAGTAGTGAGGCCTATATGTAGTATTGTGCTAAACACAACTAGATACAAAACCACAAGAATGTGACACCTGACCTAACAAAATAAATTGATCTACATTTTTCTATGTGTTATGAACACCTGCAAGATTTAAAGTACAGTCGGAGGAATGCACAAGAAAGGTTAAAATACAAATAGTATGTGTTTTGTACTTGTTACATTGCTTTTCTTACACGAGTTGACGTGTATTGTACAACAACACGTACACAAAATAGCTGAAACATAAATGCCACCATTGCTTCTTTTTATCTTAATTTATTATAATATTTTAAAAATAATTCATTAACATCGTCACCTCATATACATGTACATAATATTATAAAAACATTAGCAGTGTATACATGTAAATGTGTTTGGCTGGGGTGGGGGGGGGGGTGTGAAAGACATGTTCGGATTGCTTTTCATGTAGAAACACCAGTCCACAATGGATCAAAGTCAACCGAATGATGCTTTCGTTCCAACTGGTAGTACATGACTGCTACATGAAATGATGTGGTATGTGCTATCCTGTCAGGGATATAAAAGATCCCTTGTTGATAATTGAAAAAGAGTAGCCTATGTGGAAAAGGAAGGTTTTATCAGAGGTCATATTTTGAAATAAGTGAATGGGAGTAGCAAGTGCAACAGTTTTCATTTAATACAATATACATATACAGTCAAACCTGCTTGAGCAGCCACCTGTCTTAAAGGGTCACCATAATATTCTCCTAAATGATCAATTATAGTGCATTATAACTTGTATTAAGCAGCCACCTGTCTTAAGAGGCCATTTTTATTTACACCCTTAGGTGGCTGCTTAGGACAGGTTTGACTGTACTATACAATAGGTAATATTCTGCACCTTTAAATCTTTGCGTGTAGGAAAAAAACTAATATGACATTTTTGTGTTATCTTTGCTAGTAATTATTCCAGGGATTGTAATTTTCATGGATAATCATAAATAAAAAAAAAGCTATTTAATTACATACACATGAATTATAATATTACCAGCCTATATTAAAACAAAAGTTTTCCACAATAGCAACTTATTTTTTTGTATTAAGCTGACATTTCAATTTAGATCAGCTGAGGTGTTAAAATAAAAATTCGTGCACCAACGATTAAAGATCACAAATATTACTCCCTTTTCTGCTATTCTTTAAATATTTTTCTCTTAATGTTATCCAAACACACACGTTCTTTTGTTATTGACTGCAGCTTTTTAAATATTTATTTTTTTAGTTTTCTGTCAATGCTATTATGTGCAAAACAAATGTTAAAATTTCAATATGAAATCTTAGATTTTTTTTGCAATTTTTAAACACATTATTTTGTATAAAGAGACATTTTTCCATGACGTCACTAATATCTACATACATAAGGTAAGCAGTAGTAATTACATAACCACTTTTTTTGGAATGTTAAAAATTTGTAAAGATTTGTTAAGACATTCTCATAGTCAGTAACATTTGATATATCAGTGAAATACAGTGTTAATAATTGCAGGAGTGTAGCATAACTCACCAGTAGAGTGTCCGCCTGTCGCTCAATGGGTCGAAGGATCATTCCTTCTCAAGGGACCCTGTTGGGTTATTTCCCATTCCAACCAGTAATACACGACTGGTCTATCAAAGGCCATGGTGGTGTGCTATCCTGTCTGTGGGAAAGTGCATATAAAAGATCCCTTGCTGTTATTCAAAGAAGAGTAGCCTATGCAATCTCTTAGACCATTTTTGAAACTTTCTAAACAAATTGTCAATCTGAATGGGATATTACTCTTCAAGTCAAATTATAAGTAACTATCCTGTAGTCAAAACTGTACACCGAAGCAGAACTGAGTAGGCCTACTTACACTTCATCCGAACAGTTATCTGGTTTCTCCATTCTGTAGCCCTGACGGAGCTCCATCAGCAAATCTCTGTTTGGAATCGTTGGGTATGGAGTCCCTCCGACAGTGATAATCTCAAACAACACGATACCATACGACCATCTGAAACATATCAAATATACGATACCATACGACCATCTGAAAAATCTCAAACAACACGATACCATACGACCATCTGAAAAATATCAAATATACAATACCATATGACCATCTGAAAAATATCAAAAACATGATAGGTACATACGACCATCTGAAAAATATCAAACAAGATACAATGTATTTAAGACACTTAAAAACCCAAAGATAGGTAATAAATTGTGCTTACATTGACATCACAAGACCCATTGTTTCTTCTAACAAATTGCTGTTGGGCCACAAATGCTTAAGTTTGTCAGAGGATCCAAGGGAGACAATGCATGTTTTATTTCATCTACGACATGGCCAATGATTACGATACAACCGCGACAACAATTTCGATTTCTGTCATCACAGCTGTCACGGATGTGGAAGAATAAACCATGATGGCGCCTAACAAATATTAAACAATTTTCAACTAATATTGGACAATATTTAAAGAAACAAAAATTACTAAACAAGATGTTGTTTTGTTGTCAAGTGCGATATTCACTGTTTGATTTAGAATATTTTTGGTTGAGAATGATTTGTTTTTTCTATTTGGTGGAATTAACTTTTTTGAGACCGGAATCAAATGTCTCAAGCCTATTATGAGTTCTGCACATAAAACAATTGTAACAAGATTTGGAGTCTGTAAATACAAGGGAGACAAGTTGTTTTGTCACGAATCTGGGTGTACATGTCAGGCATATTTTGAGAAAAAAATATTTCTTGTCATCATAGGTGTTAACACTGTCAATGGAGAGATAAACACAGTGATGCTCAACAAAACTTAATATCAGGCCTTTCCACAGAAATTTTTAAGGCACTTACATTTTCAAAATTCATAATATTAGGCCTACATAATTTTTAGTTATTTATTACTGTGCATTGTTAATTGTAATTCACTTACCGTAATTACATAAACAACACTCCTTTATGTTCAAATGGTTAATTGAATAAACTGGTTAATAGCATTATTGTTCATGCCCCGGGGCTATGCAAATAAGAGGAATCTACTGAATTTGAATTTTTTATGTCAAGTTTGGTATTTGGTAAAACAATTTACTGCTGTATAAAAATAGTATTGAATACAAAATACTGAATACATAAAATGGATGAAATTAGGCTTAAAATGATTCCATTATTAGATTTCGATCAAAAAATATTCAAATTTGGGGTCGATGATGTCATGTTATTTATGATGATAAAACAAGTTTATATCAATCATAAAACAAAAGAGAAAAAAAAGGTAATTAGTTCACTAAAATCTAAAACAAAGATTGACCAGAGGAAACTGTTATCAATTTCATGTTAAAAAAAAGTGAAAAAAGATTTTAACATTAAAAAAAAATTCAAAATTTGGGTGACCTAATTTGGCAGGCTAATTTGGTAACATATATTTTGGCACAACATTTACCATTGCAAAATAGTTGCAATAAAAAATCTTTAAAATAACACTGGTACATGTACTATAGTTACATAAGACAGTCACCAATGAAAGCATCAAACACGTGTGAGTAATGATGGTTTAAGCAAACACTGCATAACTCCTGGAAGTCCACATCATGCAAGGTTGTCTCATAAAGGATGCAAGCAAGCAAACAAAATAATTCCACATCTGTAGGGATTGTAGATCAATTCAACGGCCATATTGGCCGATAAGCAAATTTGCGTTGCTATTTTTTGCTGACACATTGAAGGTGTGCCTGATGTTGCCCAAGCTGACTAAATTGACACACAACGCAAGAGCTAGGCTCTATGAATGGCATATTTTCATACGGATTTTGTGCAAATCCTCAGGAAATTTGTCATACTTTGTCAGCATAGCTGTCTGCAATGCTTCCAATCCCATCACACTGGCGCCTAGCAAATATTTAGTAGGCAAAATATTTTAGGACAAACAATCATCGAGGAACATTTGAAGGAGCAAACATGAGTAACACTTGATGGTAGTGCACTGTGTTTGATTGTTGTCTCAGAGTGAGTAATGCGCGAGAGAGAGAGAGAGAGATAGAGAGAGAGAGTACTGTAGTACAGTAGTGAGCTATGTGTGGCTGTGATGGCCATAGTCTCTGAGTACATCGAGAGAGTAGTTATAATAACTATTAATACACCTTCGACGATAATAAATTAAAGTTTAGTCTCCCGAGCAAAAAGCAAACAGTGTTGTTCCAAACTGAACAGATGTGATGTTCTAAATTTTTCTCTGTCCGCAGGCCCATAATTAGTCTGTATGGTTCAGATGATCCTCCATATCTGAACCCCTCCCCACAACCCTCAAACCCCAACCCTACCCATGGGGAAAAATATTTTTAAAGAACCATATTAGGTACTCTTGTAAAAAAAAAAAAATTTTGCTATTGAAGGTCCTTTTGTCTTTTAAGAAATGAATTGAAACTAACCACCTCACAAAGAATTAGTTCTTAATGTTTCCTATTACAATGCAACTTAGGCTGGAGAGTACAGGAAAGTTGTGCAACATCATGGTTTGATGTCTTCACCTCGATGTCACAAAGTGTTCACTGTTTACCCATGCACATTCACAACATTCTTGGGTTTTCACAAGTTTGAATGGAGTCAGAGTTACAGGCTTAATGTGTATTTACTTCTTGTTTTCATCTTTACCAGTCAGTCTCTAAATGTAATGTCAATAGCCATCATGACTCAGCGGAAAAAGCCCTGATGGAATATCCCAATTGAAAATCGAATCAAATACAATGTATATTGTAAAAGGTGATAATATTATAGTATTATTTAGCTTTCTGAATGACTTCCAGTATTTAGCATTCTGAACAGATAGCACATACCACTGCCTTTGATGGACCAATCTTGGAACACTGTATAGAAAAGAAAATAACCCAATAACTCTATGGTCAATTGTAGGCATTCTATATAACTTGGTTTGCAAGATCAATGAAGTGCCATGGCAAAATTGTCCGAATGTAGGGCGCTGTAGGTCTTTTTTAGATCACTTTGAATGGGAAGGGTGTGGGGGGGGGGGAGTGTATGACAATTTTGATTGGTGGGACCTGTATATAACAGGAATAATATATCAAATATATTATAAAAGACAAAATAATTTTCATAAAAATATTTATAAAGAAAAATGTCAATTTTAGATATTCTGGCATAGCACCCGTTGATTCAACGGTCATTTATACAAGCACTACTAAGTCATAAACACAGTACAATAACCAATTACATTACATTGACAGTTTCAAACAGGACAGCTAATCTCCAAGTCCAACATTGACAGGCATAATTAATCTGATAAAAGGTAGACTTAATGTTAATCGGTGAGTCAGTAATTGTATCGGGTTACCAGAGACAAACAAAACCCCATTTATATTGCCGGTACATGATCCACTGATTTCTGCCCCTCCCAACACCTGTACTTGTCTCTGTGATAGTCCAGTATTGTGATTACTCTAAAACGCAGGCACCCTCGGATAATCGTGTCAATATTTCTGTTGGTTTCAATTATCTGGATCAAACAGATGATCATAATCGGGACGGGAATAAAGAACGGGCGTAGACTGCTGAGTGTCCGCCTAAATTCCAATGTTTGCCTGTCACCCTCCCAGGAAGCAAAACTAAAGTGTCAAACATACACCCGTGTGGAAATACACACCTGCATTTTGCAAGGTGAGAAATGTAAGGGGGTTAATAAATACTGAAAGACAGCAGTGATTTGAAATATACCTGTCATAGCAGCCAAAACTCACTATACGTATTATATATGTAAACTCAGTTTATTAGAATGTGAAGAGTAAGTTTTTGAAGCTTTGAGTACATCACTGCCCTATATGAGCACATACCTGCGCAATATGAGCACATCCCTGCCCAATATGAGAACATCCCTGCCCAATATGAGCACATCACTGCCCAATATGAGCACATCACTGCCCAATATCAGCACATCCCTGCCCAA
>JAULBR010105927.1:0-10708 GCA_032355825.1 Melanodrymia aurantiaca | reverse complement strand
AATCCATGGGGCTCGGCCCCATGGATTGATTTTCTTGAGACGAGTGTCAGAAAAACCATCTACAAAATGACGAGTGCCACAAACTATTAATCTTGATTGGTCTAGAGACGGTTTTTCCAGCTCGTCACCAAGAAACCTGATAGTTCTAAGCATGATGTCATAATGTTGATGCAACTGTTATGACGTCATGCCTTCAAAGCAAACATTGCAAGTGTTCATTTCCACTTAATTTCTTTTAAAAATCATCCTAATTAGAAAAAATTATAATGAATGATAAAAAGAATATCCCCCTCGTGCCTTGTAATATCATAATTTATTAGCACTCGTTGATAAAAGTATAAAAATATTCGCCAAGGCTCGGATTTTATACTTTTATCAGCTCGTGCTGATAAATTATGATATCACAAGGCACTTGGGGGATATCCTCTATATATGTGAAGACTTCTTTTGCTAAATCTCAATATTATGGGCAATATTACACAAAACATCCCTTACAACAGAATAAGAGAGAATTATGAAGACATGACTGTGTCACTTTTATCTACTAAGAAATTCAGTTTCTCTTTAATAATGTTACCATTGGAGCATGGCTGAACTGTGCAAAATTTAAATATTCTAATCAACCTCTGTTTCTTTATCATTCCAAAATAAATATTAAATAAAATTGTTAACAATAAATTTAAATATGACTATTTGCTGGTTTAGTGTATAGGGCCTACCGGTAATTGTTTCAGATGTAAAGAATATACAATGTACCAATAAAACAAATTACTAATAAATTAATAGTAATAACATAATAAATTATCACAATTAAGACACCGAGTCATTCATTCACTAGTGCGATTATAAAAGATAATGGCATTGATTTGTATTTTTGCCATTTTCTGATAGTTCCTTATTTATATCAGTTTTCAATACAAAAAGATATTTTTATAAAGTAAATTTGACTCATCTTGGTAGTGGCAGCATTATCGTGACAAACCCAGGTAATACATAAAATAAAAAAGAAATCTTGAAAAGGGTTACCAATGAGAAACACAATGCTCATACATGTAAAATACTTTCTTACACTGCATGACGAGTTCACTAGAGGCATGAAAATCAGGTCGCGCTGGCAGTATTATCATAATAATTTGCATTTTAATAAGAAACAAGTTTTAGAAGCAATGTAAGAAATAGAATACTACACTAGTGTCCTTTTGAGACAATTTATCTTTCAACTAAAATTATTTTAAAATATATCTAACTCACTTTTGCTCATTAGATACGATTTTAAACATTTCATAAGATAAATCGCCTCCAACGGTCACTTAGTCACGTATTATTCTCTATACACTCTATGGCGAGACAGTCATGTATTATTTTCTATAGACTCTATGGCGAGACAGATTGGGAATAACATTGTGCTTATATTATATTAGCACAACAACCTAAAGTTCAAAACCTGTAACAATACAGTTCCATAAAAATTGTCAAGTGCATTGGAATGTTATCACATAATATATGTGCGACTAAAATAATGAAATCTGTTCATTAGACATACAAGTAGACATTTTAACATCAACACAGGAGTCTTGATCACACGGTTCTCAACCAATTACAACAAGAGCACCCAGAAAATTGACAAATGTGGAAACTTAGTCTTTTGACAAAAACTCCATTAATAATAATAACTGACATTTTGAGTCTATTTGACTTCCATATTCAAATGCGATTGGAGACTCCAAGCAATTATTTATTTTCATCCACTATAAATGTTTTGTAAATGAATGTTATCAACTACAGTTTTCTTGATACACTTGGTGACCTTTCCACCAAAAATGAAATATTAGTAATAGGCCTACCCCAGTGAAGTTTGGTGAAATATAAACATCAAACTTTGTATTATCATCTTTCATGGCCAGAAATATATTCCAACACATGTTGAAAGGTCATTCTGAATACCATAATATTATTCTTCCAATAATTTGAGCTTTATAAAAAAAATATATAATCTCAATTTTTGTACTTGATTAAAATCCTCAAAATTATATTTAAAAAATATGGTTTTTTTTAAAATTCCATTTTAAGCTAAATTAGGGATAATTTGTGAAACAGTAGCATAAAAAAATACAGATGATGAAGTCGATATATTATTATTGCCAATAATAGTTCTATGGATCAGTAGATAGAGCACATTAAAGAAACTAACATTTTTGAAAGTAGACTACAAAGTCCAAATTTTAGAAATTAAAATTTTTGAAAGTAATCAGTAGTCCAATTTCAAGTATTTTTTTGAAATTCCAATTTATTTTTTACCAGAGTCAAACTTTTGGATGGCTCAAATTATAGGAAGAATATGGTAAGTAAAGTTGCAAAGGATGTGGACACAAAATATGGACTGGCTTCTGCACCAAAAGAAATTTGATAAAAAAAACTACCGGTACTGTATGCTTTCTTACAGAAACTAAAATACTAGTTAACAAATGACACACAAGTAACTACTATATAACGGTAGTACATGTAGTAGGTTTGCATTGGTGTTCTCAGTCAACTATACTAATGTTCTCAGTCAACGGTGAATGGATATAGGACATACACCATAAAGACAAGAAGCAAAACAAATAGCATTGTATTGCTTTGTAGGTACTAATTGACTAGTATCAACACAAAACAGCATTGTATTAATAATAATTACACTTATGCAACATAAAAAAGGTGATCAAAATAATGTGAACAATAATTATTGCAATTATGTCTAAGCATCAAAGGTAAGAAAAGAAGCATGGCAATTTAAATGACTAAATCAATCAGTGAAGTTGCTTTATTTAACGACACCAATGGAGAAGATCTTATTAGTACTCATTGATTATTGGATATCAATATACAGTCATTTTAACACATGGTGACTCTCAGATACCTAAACTAAAATAAATATAATATTGAGAGATAATCAGTTAAAAACAAAATTTGTTATACCCAGTCGATGTTTTGTTAAAACACGATTTCAAACTTATAACATCAGTAATACTTTTAATACTGTGACATATGATAGTCAGTTGTTTGTTTCCCCATGTTGTACAAATCAGTATTAAATAATTACACAATCTTAGTGGAAAAAAAGTCTTTCATGTATCAACAACAGGTTATACCTTACAGTTTGAAAATATCACCAAGTACAACCAGTAATAAAGATCACATTCACCCAAGGAAATGCACTAGTGTATGTACAGTGGAATTTATGAACCCTGTAACTAGTTATATAATAACTAGTAATACAATAATTAGTGATACAATATTTAGTTATACAATAACTAGTACTAGTTATACAGTATCTAGTTACATAACAACTAGCTCATAATGGCTGTTTAAAAGTGATTTACTTTCCTCAATCAATAAGCTAGTGTTGTACATTAAAACAAGTGTACTCCACAGACCTGTCAACCCTCCTGTTTTCTACTAGTCTCCTGTTTTTTTTAATCATTCCTCCTTTTTTCCTGCCCAGGAGGAATTATTCCTGTGAAATCACAATTTTCTAACAATACAAAAATTCTTATCTACCTTTTAAAAAACCATGCAGGAAGTTTTTGATTGGCTGATTTTGGCTGATTTCGGGTTCCAACATCATCATTTTTAATTTACTAAGGTGTTCTGAGTGTATTTGTTAAAATTATTGTTTACCAAAGTAAGAATTGCAGGAAATATGGAGTCATAAAATGATGTTTTATTCTCATATTACATTTGTTGTCATTAGTTATGTTTATGAAATGTAAACATTTTCATGTAAAACGATGTGTTAAATGTTTATTTATTTATTTTGTAATAAGAATCTCCTGTTTTTGTGGTCTAATCTCCTGTTTTTTGGGGCCTTGTCTCCTTTTATGCCAGGGTTCAAGGTTGACAGGTCTGGTATTCCCAAACAGTGACAGTATGTTTTGAATTGCATTGAGCTGTTGATAACAGAAACATGAGTTATGAAAGCTGTAGTTGTTTGTGTTTTTCATTAGTAAAATAATAAACTATGGAAAGCCATTAATAAAGATAAATGAAAGCATTTTTAGCTTGAATTGCATACATCACGTGATGCAATTCAGGGCTACCCTAAATGGGCCATCATAGAGGAATATGTCAATCTTACATCTATAAGCCTATTTTTGTTTTATGTCTTTGTATTATGTCTCTGTGAACTCACTGCTTCAATATTTTTTCCTTGCACCGTAACATTTTGGACAGGGAATATTAAATGTGGTAAAAATAGTGAAAACAGTTCAGATAATCATTCTTTTCTCAGTCCTAAGTGGAAGTGATAAAACATAATGTGGGGTAAAACTAACTCACTTGGCATAAACATTGTGACCACTGTATACATTTTATTACAAATATGCACAGACATCTAACGGACACTTGTTAATCACATAAAATGCTATGAGTGCAGGCCTGTGAATTTTATAAAACCATTTACACAAATTACAGGTACATGTAGTAAAATTATGTAAAAATTATCTCATAGAAATGAAAAGTAAAATGTGTAACAATAATTTATCATTAACATTATATAGTTCTGTGCAATAAAATATTATACACAAATCAGGCAAGGCCATATTTAATGCCATAAAACTAATTTCATTATTTGACAAAAGATTTAAAACTATTTTACATTATACGTATATATGTACAAATAAAACACATTCATGTCAGGTGAGGTAAAAACGTTGACATATGCAAGTCCACTTAGGTTGATGTATCCCACCTTGGTGACCACCTGTGACCTGGAGTGGATACTCGCTAAGGGCCAGAAGCTGTGCCCAGGGCGAGGGGTCGTTAAATGCGAGATATACATACAACATTTGGAATAGTATTTAGTAAAAATAGCTTTAATTTCAACTATACAATTTATTATTTTGTTCAAAGCTATTTTAATATACTCCACTCTTGCATACATTATCTATCACTGTCTGTTTCTTATAAACATAAACGTCAGGCATTCTTTTTAGCAAAATGTCATTCCAAATGCTAGTTTCCTTTTAGTTGTTGGAAGAGAATTGTTTTAGTATATTGAAAACCAATAGAACCCATGGGTTATAATAAAGAATTTACTGTACATCTCAGTGTGGGAATCATCACCTGTATCTGTTGTCTACTTCAAGCTTATGGGTGTAAATGTATACAAAAATGGACATAGACAAGTCTGTCTAGTAACTGATTTTAATAGAATAGAGTGGACAACAGATCACATTACAGATGTGGTTGCTCGTTGTGTAAATATACAGGTGTGGAGATGCATAGGCGAGAAGCCAATTTCACAAAATAAAGTAATCTAGTTTTTTTTCTAGTTGTGGATGTGCACGTAAATATTGAACTAAACATTTTGCTCAAGCTAGTAATACATTAGAAATGCCCAAAAAGGTATAATGTCTCAGCTACTGGCCATAGTTATATCATTAACCATAAGAGAGTGAAACATCTCTCTTTACATCTACGTCCACAACTAGTCATAAACTAAACTTATGATGGTTTGAGAAATTGAGTCCTGTAATTTCCAATTGATTTCAATAGACTAGAATGTAGTGGATGACTAATAAAATGAGCAGAAGAGATAAAAATCTTTTAAAGTACATGGCTTTTTAATATTTACAGGCCTGCAACTCGTGAAGAATAAACAAAACAACATACAACAGTATTACTGCTGTCAATTTACTTTAATACAATTTGCATTCTTTTCAGTACTTAATTTAAACATTGATAAAACTCGCCGCACACCTAAAGACATCTTGTAAAACCAAAATATATTGATGATGTCAAGTATAAAACATGTAATTACTAAGACTAGCTGTATATGGCCTAACCGGATAAATGGTTCTGTTCCATAAACTCTGTAAACTTTGAGCCAAAATTTGGGCATACTTGCAATTCGTGAAAGAAAAAATGCCAACGTCATGGCAATGCCATTGCCAACGAAAACAGGACTTGTTTTGCGATAGCCTAATACATCGAGGAACCACCTGTATTAAATAGAAAACATAAAGTAATATCATGTGATAATTGATTCAACACTAATAGAAATAAAACTCTCAGTGTAAAATTAGATCATAACTGGTATTTTTCAGAATCTTTGAACATGGGGGAAGATCAAATTAAAAATGTTCTTACTTCATGTGCCATGGAAGCTTCACTCAAAATTTGATTGGATTTGATCAAGTAGCTTTGGAGAGTAAAAAAGTGAAAAGTTTACACACATTGCGTGATGATGCACGAAACCAGATGGCAATTGGTACCATGAGATTGGGCTTTGGTGACCTAACATTGGCTTACTGCTTCCCACCTACCATAAACCCCAACATTGCACGATAAAACTAGTATAAAAGTATATAATTGAGCCGTCATATCGTAAAACCTACAACTTGGCAAAACATAATTGTTTGAACTTTTTGGTAGCAAATTATAGGTTACAACTTCAATAAAGTATATCTCTCTTATAGGAACTCTTATGTATTTTCAATCAGATACAAATAGCACATTAATGATGTCAGGTTCTGTAACAATGTAAAACACGTATAAAATTCTCAATGAGCTCAAAACTGTATAACAATGTAAACTTCTACTTCCGTGTTTACGTTTACATTATGACGTCAAACTTTGAACCGCATTTGCTTATTTTATGACATAATACCAAGTTGTAGGTTTTCGCTTGTGACAGCTGATATAATAATTTTTTCATGGCAACATCTCGCGATACAAGTCTATGAAAAATATGCATTTTATTTATAATACATGTATATGTTGTCAATTACTTTTCTATCAGATAGATCACCCTCTCACAAAAAAAGAAAATTGATTAATACCTTTGGTTAACGAAAGGAGTAGAGAATTCTGCAATCAATCGGTAGTTGGCAAAATATGCCAAAACCCCATATGTCTGAAAAATATGAATACGCAAATGATTATTTTACATTTAGCTAAAACAAATGAAATAAGGATGAAACGCATGGTTATATTGACACTTGGTTACGGAGGAAACCCACTGCCGTCACATAGGCTACTCTTCTTCAAATAACAGCAAAGAATCTTTTATGTGCACTTTCTCAGACAAGATAGTACACACCACATGCTTTGATGGACCAGTCGTAGATCACTGGTTGGAATGGGAAATAACCCAACTGGGTCCACCGGGGAGGATCGACCTATCGAACCTCAGGCGGATTCTCTTGCACTGAGCTGCATCCCACTCTGTAAAAAAGTTCTTATTTACAAAGGCATAATTATGATAAAAAATATTTACAGATACTGAGGCAATCGCTTGCAAATATTATCATTGTGTGCTATCATACCACATTCATTTAATGTTACGAGCAAACACTAGTCTAGCGTGCGACTGCAATTGCTTCCCTTCTTGAATATGCCTCTGGTCTGACCGATAACATTGCATAGAACCAAGGAAAAACGTTTTGCATCAAACAAATATTTAGAAAAGAATACTCTTTGTTGTGTATGTGTGTAGTTTGTACCTATCACAATAAGAAAACAGCAGGGATTGGTGTCATTAACCTAAAAGATGGCAGAAATGATTACTGAATGCTATCAATTTTGACGCAAGCATTTTTCTATTTGGGAGTTGAGAAAATGAAAGTGACTTTTGCTTGGCTCAATTGCAATAGCAAAGTTTTAGCAAACAAATGGTCATTTTGCTAGCTGTATTAGTGTTTACTCACTTAAGACGCATGACCTGCCTCTGTAGTGCAGTGGTTAATGCATCGACTCTTAGGTACTGGGTTCGAATCCCAATCATGGCATATTGAATTTTTTTATCCCACTTCCGTCTCCAACCTAGAGTAAGTGCTCTGCAAAGTACAATGGGTTGTTGTATACTAGAACTTATACCGACCAGTGTTCACAACTATTGTAACAAAGCCCATGGTATGTACTTTCCTGTTTGTGGGTTTCCTCTCTCATACTAACACTAACTTCTGTCCTGGGCGGGCAGTCGAGACAGCTGTACTGAGTGTCCAGAACAAATGTGCTTGAACCTTACTTGGATATAAGCATGTAAATATGTTATAACTAACTAATTAACTAATTAACTAAGATGAATGTGAAGATTGGAACAAAGGTGTAAAGATATGATATGGGAATAGTAACTTACCATAACATAGTAGTAAGCATACATGGACGCCCCATGGTGAAAAAGATAAAATATTTCTCCAATTTCTTTATAATGTACGGATAGTATAATCAAATCTGAAATTCAAAAGATCATCATTGATACAAAATATGGTTTAGAACATTGAAAATCATCATACATACAAATATATAAAAGCAAATAAAAATGTTTCATTTTTGTTGCTTTAATTTTGAATTTTTTTTTGCAAAAAGCCACAAGGATTGCACAAATCAGAGGCAATATAATAATAATATACTGTAGAATTAGAGTAAGTAGTAAGTTTAGCAGCAAAGCATCAAAAGACAAGCTAATTACAAAGATCTATTTCATTATTTGACACATTACTATGTTATAAATGAAATGTAATCACTAGAGAAACATTAACTATATTTACACGAGAGATAAAAGCTGGCTTTTAAAAAGTCCTTTTTCTTAGAGTTGCATCTACACATAAATTTACTAGTGTTGACAGAACTGTCAGAAATCTGTCAATGACTATTTGATGATGTCAATGACTATTTGGTGATGTCAATGACTATTTGATGACGTCAATGACTATTTGATGATGTCAATGACTATTTGATGATGTCAATGACTATTTGATGATGTCAATGACTATTTGATGACGTCAGTGACTATTTGGTGATGTCAATGACTATTTGATGATGTCAATGACTATTTGATGATGTCAATGACCACTGATGACATAATGACTACAAAAGCTTGCTAAGAATGAGTTCTTTCATTTATATTTTCTGAGTGTAGGAACTGGCAGTAAATGATAGTAATCGCTATTAAGCAAGTATGCTTCAATTTGGTAAAAGAAACAAAAAATTCTAAAAAGTGATTTATGAAGGACATCAATCAATTTATTTACCAGCAGTCATGTAACCCACCACTACTGCACAGCTCGTTCGCACCATTGGGGCATCACACCTTGGAAATAAATTAATTGTTAGCAAGCTTATTTACATACCGTAAATCACAATTTTATGTCAAAGAAATGAAATTTCTACTCTAGTAGTGGACATCATCGAGACATGTTAAGGCTTTTCTAATAATTAAAAAAAGCAAAAATTCTAGAAATTTGTGAGTTAAGGCTTTTCTAATAGTTAATAATGTCAATGTGTTTCACAATCTGAACAATGTTAGGAAGATGGGTAGGAGGTAAAAGTCAAGTTAGGATTGCTTTTCACGTTTACAACAAAATCAGTCCACAGTTGATACATGTTTTATGTTAGCATTAGGAGAGGGAGCGTGTCAAATGCAATCCTGAGTTTCTGAAACACATTGACATTAATGCACGGTCCTTTAATACTTATAGCTTAAAGTATATAATACATGTACATGTATATTGTTATTGTCATTGACAAGATCAAATACACATAGGAACAAGATTAATGCCAGGTATAGAATATGTCTATCATCATTAAAAACATATACATAAGCACATGTAACTAAATGTTATATATATACAGTTGAATCCTGATGGCTCAAACACTGTCGGTGCTCGAGAAACTGTTCGACCCATCGGGTAGTTTGACCCAAGCATCATCAACTTAACATAAGGGTTTTATTCGGGACTTCGATCTTTGTTCGAGCATTACCAGGTATTCGACCCTTCCGCGTTCGAGCCAACGAGATTCTACTGTATATATAGAGTAGTACAAAAGTTGGCTACATTTATAAGTATATGTAAATATTGATTGGGACACACCACTATACCACAGATATTTTGATTCGAAGTGTTCAATAATAAGCAATCAAGGATTATCAACATCTTAAGATCAATTTAAAATGTTTAATATATTATAAAACGAGAAAGCAAACATAATATTCCAAACATAGAAGGGGTGGGGCAATAGTTAGGTTTATGAAGGTACACAATTCATTTAAATCTGGATTTGGATGGCACACCTACCAATGAAAGAGTTATAAAAATCATGTGATGGACAAAGCAATATAGTTAGTAAAATGTTTTATTACATACAAAATAGACAAGTGCCACTTTATATGAAATTGATAATTGGTTAAAGATTACAATTATAATTTTAGTTGATTATGAGAGGTTACCTATTAGTATTAATGCCCCCACCCACCCCATGTGGATGGGAGATAATTATGATAAGACCATACTAATTGTTCAGTTACTCACCATATTGGGTCTTCACTGATTCCATTATCATACATCAAAGAGTACACACACATGCAGGTTACAATGGCAGAATGAACGGTTGAATTTACTCTGAAACGAACGACGAGCATCGTTGAGAATTCATAACATCGGGCACAGTCTATAAGGCTTCCCCAGAGAATTGTTTGACAATGTAATGGCATTTAAGATAAAAGATAAAGTTTGTTTAACGACACCACTAGGAACATATTGATTATAAATCAGAGGTTATTGGACGTCAGACGCATGGTTATATTGACACATGGTCTAAGGGGTCTTCCAAAGTTGTCAACATTTTCACGGTCGTACAAAGCGTACGACAGGGGGGAGGGGGTTGTAAGTTATGTACGACTTTTATAGTTCTAATAAAATGATGATTTCCCAGCCCCAACGATGTC
>JAULBR010105916.1:0-10710 GCA_032355825.1 Melanodrymia aurantiaca | reverse complement strand
GATTATACGCAAATTAATTGTCTTGTGGCTGGCTCCACTGCTTTCGTCACGAGAAATGGTGAGCGATCGTCTTTAAGTGGGAAATGACCTGCACCGAAGAATCACAGTCAAAGAATCACAATTGGCCAATAATGCCAAGAGGAAGTCATCAAACTGCAGGCATACGGAGAATGTATTCACTGTATGACAAGCACGCTGTCTGAACTGTAACGAAAGCATTTAGCAACTGTAGTGTCCAACTTTCTTCTTCTTCTGTTGACAGGTTTATACAGCTATGCTATTCGGAATTTCACTATTTTAAGATATATGATGGATTTGCTTTTGTTAGTAAATGAAACAGAAGTATGCGTGTGCATTCCAAGAATGTCTGTGAGACTGTGAACCATGTGTTTCTCCTGAACATGCTGGGAAAATACAAAGTGTGCTTTACATCACTGTAATCCCATACATTGTACCCAGTAATTATCTGGCGTGGAGACAAAAATTACCAAGTACAGGCGACTGACTCATGATAAATGATAATGTTTGGACACTTCTGCTATAGATCACTATAAAGTGCCATTACCACATATTTCCTAACCAGCCACAAGTGAGATTGATGAACAAATATTAGATATTATAAGAAGTTATGTCGACATCCAACAAATTAATATGATTAAATAAACCAGACTCAGACACACGCAAGTTGCATGTACCCACCTAAACCCACACAAACAGAAAATGTAGTGAAAGCAAATGACCATTTAGTGTATTTTTTCGTGGGCAGCCTGTCGAGGCAGCTGGACGGTGTGTTCAGGACAGACATACTTGAACCTCAGTTGGATATAAGGACGTAACTACAACACGTACGTTTTAACTAAGTAAAGCTTTTTTCTAAAAATTCTTTAAAAATTAATATTTCCTTGCGAGTTATGATGTTTCTCTACAACTTACCGTAAATAAAGCAAAGAACTGATGTTTATTGTTCATAACTTTCAAGGTTATATGTACTAGGAATTGTTTAATGTTAGTAATAAAGATCGTTAATGGAAAAGTATTTATTTTTATACTTTTAACATGTCTATTATACTATACCATACAACCTGTGAACATAGTTATTTACACCATTTTTCTGGAAACAGACTAAGTATCAGCACAATCAGAACCAAAATCTACTGGCGAAAGTTATAGGCACATTTTATGTTCTCAAACCTTTGAAGGTTTTAATTAACTTGCAGAGTATGTAGCAGCACCAAAGTATTTCACCATCAAGTCTTGTTGTAGTTGACCATAAACATTTTATGAGCTCAAACATTTACCACTCACTTAACTTGCTGTGAAAAGAAGCGGAAAATTTTGAGGAACATAAAATTATGAATTAGAAAGGAGCTAGAAACCAACTGCATCTTAATGTACATGTGCATATATAAATCCTGCATCCAGTTGGAACAGCAAGTCAATTTTAGATTTTTCAGCTGCATTTTCAGTTTAGCTTCGGCCATATTAGCAGTTTACTTTCTTCTACTGCTAACTATTTTAAAGTATCTTTTCTTATTATTGGACATTTTTTCTATACAGTCGATCGAATCCCAATTTCATGGATTAAAGTCTTAAAATTGACCTATAAATTGATTAAGACTACAAAATACTAAACAAGTGGCTGCTATAGAGATCATATTGGTCTTACAAGTTGCTTAAAAATACTCATACTGAGCAAAAGTGAGTTGGATACATTTAATTGTAAGATCACTGATCTCTAACAGATATGACAAAAAGTGTCTACAAATTTTTTTATTATATCAACTTATTAAAAAAACACACATTTATATTTCAACTTAAAGATTACTGTTTCTTTGTTGTTAACTGCAATAAAGCTGTATTTCATTTGTAATATTTTATTTATGTACATGTACGGTGTATATGAATGTCACCTCTGGGTGGCTACATGACATTATGTTAACTATATGTAAATGTATTGTGTAACCTATTATGACTAATGACTACCAGTGAGTGCATCCACACAGACAGGTCCCATGCCGCGAACATGAGACAAGGTCCCGCTTGAAGTACAGTAGGTACATAATTACCTGTATTCGTTAATCGTATCAAGTGAAACCTAGGGCTAACCATATTAACAGTATGTTACAGATACAATGACATCTTCACAATAACTCGTATGTTCATTATTATGTATAATGGCAAATGTGTGTGATGTGGCGTGAAACGTATGAGTTATTAGATAGCCCAATCATGCTTGAACAAACACATGCAATGCTATAACTGACAACAGCTTGGTTTACTCATAATATAAGTGTATTATATGAATCAGTCCAATTTATTAACGAAAACAACTTTAATGTGGTTTTAATATCTATATTTGAAAATGTGTACAAAAGCATGTATGCATGGATGGATGGACTTTATAAACCATACATGTATACATTTACTAAGTATCTGCATACTGAAATGTGTATACATGCAATGTCCATACCTGAGATTTATAATACCAGAGAGATGCATATGATTTTACAATTTACATATAAGTGTAGTACAAGCATTTGTAATCAAATCAGGACTATTTAGCAAGTTTGGATGTTTTAAAATTTCATTCAGCTTTTGAAATGCATTGTATATTGCATAACAGATCAATTTTAATTTATGAGATGCAGTCCTTCTAGAATAATGGTAGCCATAGTGAGAATTCCATCATGGCTAATGAGAAATCAATCATCGCTGAGAATTTTGAAAACAAAACCACAAGCCCATGCGCTAATAGATTCATTCAAAATTCTACAACCTCTGTGACAAGTATAAATGGAAGACAAAAAGAATGAAGAAAGTGTGATGAAATGATTTGTCAGCAGATCTTCACATTGATCAAGTTCTCAGATCACCAGGTGTCCATGCAGTGACCAGGTACCGCACACAAAACCAACCAGTCCCTCTGTTAAGGACTGTGGTTATATTATATTGTCTTTGGATGAAAGCACTCCATGTGTTATTGTGAGAGATAAAAGCACATTCATGTGTCCTGTGGCGTCTTTGTGACACACTCAATACCTTAGCCATGTACAAATTTAGAAACGATCAGATAGTAATCCAAACACCTGAAGGCAGCGTTTTGTTCTCAATACTTCATACACCCGAATGCTGTAAATGATATTTCTGTGAAAGACAGTGTTGTCATGATTTGATTTACTGCATGGTTGATGGAATGTGGAAATAAATTTTATGAACTTATTGTAGATTGAGATATCCGCATTCTTGTATTATTGACTAGTAAAATGGCACGTTTCAGTGGTTTAACACTTGGCTACTTTAAGTACTTTTATCAACACATTAAGTACTTTTTCAAACTTCATACAGCTAAACATACATTAAAAATAATTAACTAAATTTACAATGATAATAGGTGGAGATGCAGGAATGTTTGCACCTGAAGTGATGGGTGGTGATGGGTCATGGCAACTGTCAATCTGTGAGAGAGGAATCTGAGGTTCTTCACCAATAACAGATCAAGCTTGACCACTGGACACAATCTTATAACTGTACTTGATAGAGGAGTGGAGCGTAACTCAGCACAAGAACATCTACCTGAGGTGTTTGAAAGGTCAATGAACCAATCCTCATCAGTAGATCTATTGAGTTAATTCACATTCCAACCAGTGATCAACAACTGCTCCATCAAAGATCATGGGGTGGGAAATTGCACATAAAAGATCTCTTGCCATTATTTGCCAAGAGTAGCCTATGTGGTGGTAGTGGGTTTCCTCTGTGACCAAGTACCGATATAACCACAGATTAATCATTAATGTGTTCCAGTAGTTTTGTTAAACAAACAAACTTTTTATCTTTTAGTACTTGGTAACGGACTGTACCCAGTACAATGACACATAAACCATTAAACTATTGCAGTGTGGGTATATGGAAGAGACTTGGTGGTCTAGATATCCTTAATCTGTTCTGACACGTTATTGGCCAAACAGATCTAGAACAGCTTGTTCTGATATTGTGATGGAATTTTGAGACGTTATAAGTGTTTGTACAGAAAACACTCAAGTCGTGTACCTGACATGCTCTCTTTCTCTAATCTGTGTCGACACCTATAATAGGGTTTTTAGTATAAATATTACCTGTACCAGAGATAAATAAGTCTTCCTGTCACCATTTAGGAGGTCACTTTGATTCTTATTATGGCCAGCATACAGGCCAGCGTACATTATATAACCTTTTTCAGCTTGCCTATATCTAGACAAAGTACCACTCACAGTCACACCTAATGGGTAAGGTCTACTACGCAGTACTTTCAGCACTGTATCCATGGCAGCATAAGACAAGACTTATTGTAGGTACCGGTACTGGTTATGTTGAGTGTTTCAAAAGTTAAAAATAAGGTTTGTTTAAGATTTCATGGTGAAAAAAAAGGTAGGTACATGTAGGTATTAACTTTTTTTCATTATTTAATTTACCGGTACATATGTCATTTGAAAAATAAAAAATTTATTAAAATTTATTTATTTTAAAAAACCGTTTAGTGTTTGTGGCTTAAAAGATTTGGTCAGCGAACCATAAACAAACCTTTTGTTTGGCCCTAGTTCTGATTTAAAAAATAATAATTATTTGCCTATTGTAATTCTATATTTAGCACTATTAGTATAAAATATCTGCTGTACCAGCAGGTATAATGTACAGGTGTGAAAGTATTGTACTCACTAAGTGGTTGAGTCATTTAGCCCGAGGCTGCATGAAGCATCTACAGTACAGGACGTGATATTGTGTTTTATATTCAATGAAATATTAGCCACCGTCTTCGGTGTGATAATTGGTATGTGATGTGAATTATAAATACATTTAAATACCTACAGTTACTTGTAGCATGTCTTTCTGTCTCGTATCGTAATGTAGTTTATGCAATATACATTTACCATATATCAACATTCCAAGCTTTAGGCCAGTCCAATATCATTTGTTGATTCTAATAAAGGGTAAAATATTTGTTAAAGTAAAATATGGGATGAAATAAACAAATTTTTATTTTTTTTTGGCGAAAATCATTCAGAATCAGGAGACGAAAAAAATAATTTTAAACTAAAATAAGAAAACCCTGTTTTATTACATGTACATCATAAAACTACATTTCAGACCACTACAGTGAAGCCCCTCTAAACTGGACCCTCAGTAAACCGGAATTCCCTCTAAACCGAACATACATGTACATGTACGTACATGCATGTATTTCAAAGCCCGAAACAGCCTTATTATGTGCTGTATTTAAAGCTCAGTAAACCGAACACCCCTCTAAACCGAACATTTTACTCAGTCCCAAGTGTGTTCCGTTTAGAGGTGCTTCACTGTACCTGGAGTTATATTTTTAACATTGCTGGACGAACAGATAATAAACACAGAGATTTCAAACATTCCTAAGCGGTACCCTATTAATACTTGTAAATGCATGACCACGTTTTTCAAAATGTATTATACTTTCTCTTTGCAATGGAAAAACATCACTTGTAATAAAATTGTAATAATGTTATTTGTCATTTGACATTTTATTACTTGACAAGTTATTGAGGTTAAGACCATGTATTGGTTTTTGTAAGCCAGTCTGACGCGTCTTTAAAAAGGAAATTCCAGTGTGTTGCAACAGTGAGTTCACACAATGTGTCTGAATTGTAATTGTTGTTCCATTGCTTGCAGAATAGAAGCAAATAAGACGGGTTTAAACAAAGCGTTTTGCATGTGTACATGCGTGTATTAGTGGTCGTAAATAGTTTTCTGTATTGATTATTTTTTATGAATTTATATAAAATCCTAACAACATACATGTACATGCACAATGTATGAATACATGTATGTCACTCAATCACATCCCTTTGGCGCCAAACATTTCCACTCTGCTGCATCTCCAGACAATAATGCCTTGGAAATGTTTGCACTAATTAACTGCAGGTTTTGATGAGTAATAGGTATGATATTAAACAATCAATTATGTAATATAATGACACTTTTGACATTTCTGTTGATGTTTGTAATCATATAATAAATGTAGGCAATTATGTAGATAAACAAGCACAGAGTTTTATATTTTGTTCATTGATTTGCATATAACCCGCTTCATTTCGCCGATTTTGGTGCCAATTGTTTCCACGCTTTAATTACACCTACAGACAATACAACTGGTCAAATTTTTCTTTCACTTCCATTTTTTTGGTGAGGTAAATGTACCCGGTATTCGTACGTGTAAACATTTTATTTGACATAATACACATGTGTATGTACATCACATGTGAAGAAATTTTGACTTTCTATTGATGTTTAGAATCATACAATAAATGTACAGTGTATGCAATTCGTCACCCGATTAACATAAAGTCGTAAGTGACATGATGTTACCTTGTCACTTACGACCATTATCTTAATTAGATGACGAATTATCTAGATAAACAAGGACTGTGTTATCTCTTCTACCAACATAAGGTTTAGTTATATGCGCTACAGTGATCACTGAATATCTTTATTAAATAGTGTGCTTGGTGTGTTTCATATCAGGATGTGTGCCGACGATGAGTAAGATTATAAACTTAATCAACTGTCATAGTGGTAGGTGTAACCGTGTTGTTTCAATACGCCCACTCACTAAGATTTAGCGTGGTTACATGCTTTCACCATTGGAAGCCTGGCAGGTGTCACAACGGCAGGCAATTAAGTAAGATTTATTGTTTGATAAACATACATAACATCATCTACTTCACTACATCTATAAATTAAAGGTACACGCCTGACTTTTAGTTCCAATAGAATATTATCAATGTTCCCGGGATTCCCACAATTCAAACAATTATTGTAAAAAATATTTAGCGATTGGTAATTCAAGAGAAGTACATGTACATGTAACTTAATTCCTTTCATTGCAAACATAAAAACAACTTGTAACCCAGGATTTAGATAAAATTATATTTAAAGACAATAAATTGCTAGCTGGGAATTCCCACTAAATTAAATATTTTATTGGACCAATGTGGTCCAGTTAAACAAACTTTATATTCACTTGAAATAAAAATTATTTCAAGATGGAAATAAATTTGTGATTCAATTACATGCAGTTGTCAACTCAAGACATTTATTTTAGTAGCAACACTTTCATTGATTAGTTACTAACTGTCACAATATTCAATCAAAATAACATGTTTGTGAAAATATGATAACCACATGACAAAGTATATTCACCATCACATGTATGTTTGATGACTGGAGTATAAATACAAGATAACACCAAGTGAATACATGTAGATAATAATAATATACAAGTTGCTGTGGTAAAATAAATACTGGTGTACAAATGTTGAACTTCCACAAACACCAGGCTTTGTAAGTTTGTTTTGACATAGAGAATGATGCTCGTTGTTTATAGCTAAAACTGTAATTATCCCATATCCAATAAACATCAAAGCTACACGAGTACATGTAACAATCACAAGTATGTCATCAATCACATCAAAACACCACCTCTGTGTCAATAAAACTAGCGTGATAAACAAGCTGACTCCTTTAAAACAGATAGGATGTAAGATGTAGTTAAACACGTCTTTCTCCTCTGTTCATCCTTAACAAGACTTAGAAACTACATGCTGCATGCCAACCAAAGATGATTTTGATTGGGGATGGGGATGTGATGAATTCTGAACTGAGTGAGCTTGGTAGAATTGTAAACAAGTTCCTGTGAGAGACCTTTTATTTACAACGAGTGTGTTTTAAATCGTACACCTTGAGAGAAAGCGAGTAAATGTATGATTGAAAGTTAAGCACATACAGTCAAACCTGCTAGAGCGGCCACCTGTATTTAGTAGCCACCTGTCTTAAAGGGTCACCATATTATTCTACCAAATCATCAATTTTAGTGCATTATACCTGTATTAAGCAGACACCTGTCTTAAGAGGCCACTTTAGTTACTCCCTTAGGTGGTTGCTTAAGACAGGTTTGACTGTAATTTGTAAATAAGTAGTATCTGGCGCGAATGTGTATAGTATTCTATTTATTAAAACATACTAAATTGATCAAACAATGAAAAAAAATAGTTATATAAATAACAGAAATGAGCTGACAGAAAAACATGGTATATCAGTGACGCATCGAACATTATTTCGTATTATATAAAACGGCTTTAATAAATTATTAGGAATTGTTATATGCAAATCCATTAACCCAGACACAACAATGAGTCATCAAGTCATCGCCATGTAGCAAGAATAATAGCAAAAGTTGCTTCATTGTGGTGTTGGAAAACACCTTCATTCTTGCAATGGCCACACTGTGATCAATCAAACGTCACTCCGGAGATGGAGCCCGTCTGGCCAGGTGAGAATTACTCAACAGAAAGCGGTTGTGTGTCACTTTACTTCTACACAGAACTGAGTATTAAGTACACATATACATGTAGCTAACACAAAGTCAACAAAATATCACAACGTACCAGTAATTCTACCCACTTATCCACACATACACCAGTCACTCCAGTAAAACCTCTTTAACACTTATGCAACATTCCTACAACCAAATAAATTATGAATCACACTGTTTGAATTAAACACTGTAGATGTTTAAAAGCATGGGGTTACTAAGGTTAATATAGCAAAGTCCATTTCTTGCAATTTATCCACTCACAATTTGCACACAATGTTAACTAAGAAGGCATGTTGCTAGTACAAAATGTTAAGAAGACCTGTTGTTATAGTACATTTATTTACATTTTGTTGTTGACAATATCAATATACCGGGTATATGTATATCCATTGCATTTGTATTACATTAATTTAGAATGATGTAAATTATTTTAGACAAAAGTTATTCGGATGACAATTAGAAACACATAGAATATACATATGCATGTATTGATATTGTAAGAAATACAATATAAGTAAAAGTTAATTTTAATGATAAGAAATTCTCTACAAATAGCATTAGATACACAATTACATGTACATGTATAGTGGCATCCATCTTTAAAACTCAGGTGTCTATCTTTAACAGTTTCCATGAAGCACATTTTTCAAGTTGGAAATGTAAGAGTTTGTAGGAATAGAACACCCTGTGTAACATAAAGCGATTCTAAACAAGGCAGAGATGCACCAGTCATATCTCTACATTTGTTATTGCATGCGGTTCTTTGTTTACACAAGGCAATCGAGAGGGATGGGGGGTAAAAGCAATGTTCAGATCCCCTTTCATGCAAAAACACCGGTCCACAGTTGATCAATGTTTTATGTTAGGATCAGAAGGGGTCGGATGAGGTCAAACCCAATCCTAACTTTGTTTGGAATGTGAAATATATATTGTATCCCGTATTACCTTCCTTTCCTAACAAAGCTTAATTAAATACTTGTCATATGTCACAAAGGAATCCGAATGACAACACAATGTAGGACAGATCATGCATGAACATTGCGAATCGCACCAGATGACCTTAACCTATCCTCATGATCCTCTCTACTAATAACATGCCAGACATGATTATCTGACCACCCATGTGGTAAGAACATAATAGACACTTTAATTCCACAAGTAATACACAATGCATGAATGGTAAAGTCCACAATATCAGAGAAGCATTGTTGAAGACGAGTAGAAAGCAAACACCAATACGGATACTGTCAAACCTTAGCTATGCACGCACTCATAATTTAAAGGAATGTATGGGTACTACAATATTCAACAATATTCAATATACCACTACATTGTTATTTCACTTCTGTCAGGTGTGGATAAAGGGGTGGGTGTTTAGGAGGTTGAAAACAAACACAGATGACCCAATCCCCACTCAAATATTCCCGATTTCACCCTTTGCCCTTTGATATGTCAGTCATGGATCAAAGATTGTATGGAAAGTGGAGGTGGACTCAAATTAGTCCTATAGATCTTCCCTTAAACTTTGTTATGCTCCCACCTATCATTCTACAGACATTATAAATATCTTAAGAGTATTAAAATAGAAACTTGTTTATATTTAAAGCAGAGTTAAACATATACATACATACATGTACACGTATATAAATAATAAAACAGACGAGGTAAACGAGAAAAAAACATGCATCATAGTTAATTACTGCAATACAATGTTCATCAAGGCTATACATTGTACATTCCGAATATGAACCCGGCTATAGCATGGCCATTATATTGAAAAACACTTTGATTTGCAGGACAGACAAATAAATGATTGGTCTGCAATTCTAGATCTTGATCACAAATCAATAAGCATGCTGCGCTGTGTTTACTGTGGAAAGCAGCATGTAATCAACAATTCAATTCCTGATCAGATTAGCTGGTTGCAAATGTTACAATCATACAATGTCTCGATTCGTCTCCATTGAGAAGAATCAATAGTAACTCAAGGAACATAGTGTATCTCAAGATAGTGCTTTCAAAAAACAAGTTCAATTAAACAGTACATCATGTATGTACAGCATGTACAGTTACTATATTGTACTTCAGAAACAATAAAAGTAATATTTAAAATAGTACATGTAAGCCATGTTAAACAGTACTATTTGACACTAACATGAGGGTTCGAAATAAGCAGTATCCCGGTATCCCAGGGATACCACTTTCTAAATTTGCATACCAGATTCTAAAAACCAGTATCCCATTGGGATACCACTTTTTAAAAAGAATATAATTTATTATTTTGTATGTTTACAGAATTTACTTGACTATAGTGGCAAACGTAACATTTC
>JAULBR010105906.1:0-10710 GCA_032355825.1 Melanodrymia aurantiaca | reverse complement strand
AAATGTGGCTTGATAACAATTATTTCCCGGTCCAACCCTATTTTGACTACACTATTTGGTGCCCGTATTTATTGTATGACATCCTTCTTAAGCTCGAATCACTGGCTTTACCGCTCTGACTGTGTTTTAGATCATCCAATGACTTCGTGCAGATAAGCTAGCAAAGCAAACAATTGTAACTGATGGACTTTACATACTATACATGTAGTTCAAGTACAGTTGACACACGTGTCATGTGTTGTACCGAAAATAAGGCACTATTATGACTAACGAAACTGTATATAATAGTAATAGTATACTCAATATGCATAACGTCATTTGAGTAACATCCCTGTCACTGGTCGGTAATGTTAATAAGAAAAGTCAAATGGCAGTATACAATTATGTTGATCATTATAGGTATTCGACAGGTCAGCATCATCTGATGTAATAGTCTGAAAGTATCCACCTGCCCCCCACCCAACCCCTCAAACACGAACATTATGTGAAAACCAAAGCCATGTCTGTCTTGGTATTAGTCTGCACATCAGAATATCATCTCCAGTCGTAAAGGACGACTCTCAGCTATTAGAGAAATATGAACTGATATATCACAATATAAATGGTGAGCAATAAAATATTTAACAAGCTGAGCCACAGGTTTGTAGAAGAGAAAATCAAAACGTAATATACACGTATATGACTGCTGTGTTAACTCTCAGTACTAGAGTGTAACGTATTAAGCGCTTGACCTGTTAATAACATAATTATATATCAGGACATTGATTTATAACCAGGTTTGACATTCATCGGGACACTATCACGTGATCAGGGTGGAGGCTCCCGCCAAGATAATCATGTAAATTATCACATGAACAGAACTCCATGACAGCATGATCATGATCATGATGATAATAAACTGAAAGGATGGCAATAAAACTGAAAGGATAGCAATAAAACTGAAAGGATGGCAATAAAACTGAAAGGATGGCAATAAAACTGAAAAGATGGTGATGGGCACTGGTCGGTGGAAGTACCCCTACCCATTGAGTGTTGCGGACCACTCTCTTCCAGGGTTGGAGTCGGTACTGGGATTAATAATCCCATATGCCATGAATGGGATTCAAACCCAGAACCTACCAGCATGAATCCCAAAGCGTTTAATCACTACACAACGGAGGCCGGTGTCAAACATTTGATATCCCACAACAGTATACTTCCTGGTCACTATTTTACAAACACCCACATGTATCACTTGTTTACAACAAATACACCATATTTCAGCATTTTACAGCCAAACAGGCTTTCCCATATATTTCTCAAATCTCTATCTATTTTCGGTATTTCTCAACAGTTATCGATGGCAATATTGTAGATCGTAGATCTCCAATCTTGGCAGGGAACGAGTCAATAATACAGATATTTCACAATATGTATACATCTATAGTTCAGTCTTTACAGTCTTTATATATGTACCCGGTATACATCTATAGTTCAGTCTTTACGCAAATACTTGTAGAAATTCAAAAATATTGGCAAATTAACAAACGACAACGTGAACCTGAAATCAAACAAACAATACCATGTTTTCTAAAAAAATATCAATATAGTGTAATATCATATGTATTACATGCCGTGAGTAAATATCAATGGACATATTATGACGTGCTTCTATAAAATGACTCCTTTGCTGGAAGCTGTTTAATAAAGACACATCTATTATGTAACGGTAATAAAGAGAAAATAAACTCTTGTATATGTAATATTCTATACGACACACATGTCGAGTTATGTTTTGGATCGCTTGTGACCTGTCATACACATAACGTTACACAGACACTCAACTAATATCATATATTTATCACAAGTAAACGTGTAATTTAAATGATCTGAAATGAAAACATGCGAACTTGCAGTGATGAACCATAAGTTGTTTATAATAATTATAAGTAATGTAATAATGTTATTTATTGTCTATCAATATGTCAAAATAACCAATCTTTCTATATCGTTGCATATTGATGGACGGACTTAGTAATTACCAGTAATTTTACCAAATGCAGTCCAATAAGTAAAATGTTAATAACTGTTTCAAAATAAATGCTTATACATGTAACATAAACAAGCTTTGTCTATGACACACACATTCCATGTACAAATACTAGGTACACAAACAAACAAAACATATCTACAGAGAAAACGAAAAAGTTAAAGTTTGTTTGTTTAGCGACACCACTGGAAATACATTTATGATTATGAATCAGCGGTTATTCAACGTCAAGTGCAGTTATATTGACACTTAGTCACAGAGGAAACCTGTTGCTGCTACATACATGTAGGCTATTCTTCTAACAGCCAGCGATCTTTTATGTGTACGTTGTCACAGACAGGAAAGCACACACCACGGCCTTTGATAGACCAGTCATGGATCATTGGTTGGAACATGAAATAACCTAACGGGAAACCAGAGGAGGATCGACCATTTGACCTATCGAGTGACAGGAGGACGTTCTACCGTGGAGCCACGCCCCGCTCATGTAGAGGACACTGCTACGACACACGTACAAATACTAAATAGGAGCGGGACGTAGCTCAGAGGTAGAATGTCTGCGCAAAACTTTTTTATGGGCTATTTTCCGTTCCAGCCAGTGTTGTGTGCTATTCTGTCTATGGGTGGTGCACATAAAAGATCCCTTGCTGTTTTTCGGCAAGAGTAGCCCATGAAGCGGCGACAGCAGGTTTCCTCTAAGACCATGTGTCAATATAACCATGCGTCTGACATCCAATAACCGCTGATTTATAATCGATGTGTTTCTAGTGGCATCGTTAAATAAAACAAACTTTACTTTAAATACTAAATATATAAACAAACACACTAACTTAAAACCTATCTATAGAGGACACAGTTATCACACATGTGCACATACTAGATTTATAAACACTTGTTAACAGCCATTTTCTTCACACAAGTTAAAATATGTCTTTAGACATACATGTAACATTAAATGCAATGTACATTGACAATTTAGGTTGTCATTTCTAGCACTTTAAAAAACTTGTTGCCATAAGATGCAATACACAACATTCCAGTCCTAATTAGTAGGCCCTGTTCACAAATATAGTAATAAGTAATCGGTATGATTATATCATTATCGATCACATAAATATACTTGTAACATAATTATTTACCTCTAGCACTTTCTATTTTTGTGACCAAACAATTGCGTATCTTGTTCATAACAAAATAGATTAATTTGACAATTTCGAACATAATACAAATTATGATTACTGTTATGTAGACTACCGGTACCTATTTCTACCTATTCTTTGGTTATCATGTTAGTGAAAATGAACGTTTTTCAAATGCGGTGTTCTTTGCCAGAGAAAACATTTCCACAATAAAATGTGCATGAAATAATGGTGTATGTTATATGCACCATGTAAGCCCCCCTCCCCCACCCCGTTCCATAAACCCTCTCCACTCTAATACTAGAATCTAGATCATGGCTTAATTTAAATTATAGTTTCACATCAGTTGTCTCCCCTGAAACTTTGAGTAGTTATGTAAACAAATCTTTTAATTGCTATTCAACGAACGGAAAGCAATATCAGAGAACTCTATCCCTTGTTGAATATCGGCTGGAGTAGAATATTCAATAATATCATACCAGTAACAATATTAACGATATACCGGTACACATCAAATGAGAAATAATTTTAGAACAAGCAAAAATATGAATGCAACAAGGCTCCACTTTAGCACTGCAGAAAAAACCCCCGAAGTGTTACACTAACTACGTATAACATGAAAAGGAATGACATGATTTGTAAACACGAAATGCATAGCCTCAGTTACATCGATGGAGAATGTATACCTCACTATACTGCACTGTTGTTTCCTCTCCTCTATAGTAGGAAAAGATCAATGATAATTATTATAAGATGAGGATTCTTGACATCCCAACCCTGACACCACATGACTTATTTCAAACCCTGCATGAGACACCTATCTCTCCTACCCGACTTTACATCCAAACTCACCATCACAGGGGCGGTGCAGCATGTTAAAAATAGGGATTGGTCAAGTGAAAGTGGGGTGAGGGCCCACATGTGAAATGTAAAAATCTATATGGTAAGAAACAATATTTTGGTAAACAAGTCTGAAAAGTGAAGGGCCTTGGTCCCTGCCACACCCCGACCCCTGCTCTGTGACCCCCAAACTACATGTAAAAACATTTCATAGAAAAATGCGTAAAAGCTATAAAAAATTGTTCGTAATATAAATCAAACTTTTATATAATATAAAAAAAACCAGATTTTCGTTTTAATATTGAAGTACCAGTAATGAAAGATCTTTTTTTACCATGATTTTGAAATTTCTTCTTACTAGATGCTTCATTGGGGACCCCATAAATGGATTTTCTGGATCTGCCACCGATACAGATTACCTGCCAACAATATTAAACCCCACGTTCTGTATGTATAAGCGTACTTAATAATGTTGCAGTTTAGAATAGTAACTTGTAAAATAAAGTACCCGGTAATTAAAAAAGAAATTTGTTCTTAAACTATTGTCAAAGAAAACCAGTTGGTTGAGAATGTATGGGGAGGGGGCCAAGTGAAAGTGGGGTGGGGGCATTTTGGTAAACAAGTCTGAAAAGTGAAGGGCCTTGGTCCCTGCCACACCCCCACCCCTGCTCCATGACCCCCCAACTATATGTAAAAACATTTTCATAGAAAAATGCATTAAAGCTATAAAAAATTGTTCGTAATATAAATCAAACTGTTATATAATATGAATATATATATATATAACAAATAAAAAAGAACTTTTTATTAAATTTATGATTTAAAAAACATTAGATTTTCGTTTTAATATTGAAGTACCAGTAATGAAAGATTATGAACAATTATTATCAATTTGACAGCAGAAATCATTAACCAACTCATTTAATATTCAAACAGCTCCTTAAGACATATTTATTTGTTCATGATTGATTCGGTTTAATATTGACCACTGAATCAAACAAGAAACATTTTGATTGTTCATTATTGATTGCGCTCAATATTCATCATTGAATCAAATGAAAAACAATTTGATTATTCATTATCGATTCTGCTTGATATTCAACATTGAATCAACCAGCAAAGAACTTGTTTGTTCGTGATTGATTCTGTTTAATATTCACAGCTCAAACACACAGAATGTGCATCTAAACACGAGGTAATTTAATATGCGAGTGTTTAGCGCATACATTGTATGTAAAAGAGTTCATTTGCCTGTTGCTGATGCAACAGAACTTAAACACGATGGTGCCCACTTAATAAAACACAAGTGTTTCACTTTGCATGTTAGTACAGCCGTTTCAAAACCTCATGTTACTATAGTTCACATGCGATGTTTACCAAGATTATCATCGAGATTACATGATTAAAGGAGCACAGAGGATAACAACCGAGGGCCCCAAAATGCTATCAAGGTTGCAAATGGAACAATTATATTTCAAGCATGTAATTTTGCTCATAAGTTATCAGTACTGAGGTATTTCGGGACATCAATAACGACATCACTTCCAAGTTTACTCACAGCACATCATTCTTAAAGAACGATTTGGACGCTACTCAAAAATCAATGTTACCTCAGTGTTAGTGAGAGGGAAGTTAGTGCTATGTTTGTCTGACCAGATACACTTTCCTGTCTTGACCAGACTATACATGTAGATCGTCATCAAGCTCTTACTATTTAAACAATACAATTAGAATGACAGTTTTCACCTGGGTCGTGCCGGCAGCATTGGTTTAAACACAGGTTTGTTTTTAGGTGGCGACGGCTTCCCTGAACTTGATATTGGCTCATTACTGGTCGCTTTAAACACAGGTTTGTTTTTTGGTGGTGTTGGCTTCACTGGCCCTGGAAGTTCCGTCTCATTACTGCAGGTTTCTTCCTTGATGTAGTCAGACGGTGCCCAACCTTCTGATTGGCCAATCCGCACAAGCCACCATCCACCATCAGTCTTCTCTACAACCTCGACAACCTCTCCTTCCTTAAAGCCGATCTCTCCGTCATTCTCCGCCGTAAACATCACAGTCGTTTTGTACTGCGCCGTCGTCGTGGCGTGTGGCTTGGCAACCAATGCAGTCTGAACCGGCTTATTGCTAGACGATCTGTCAGATCTGATGTCTTTGTGAGCCTGTGACACTGACTGTGGAACTGACTGTGAAACTGCCTGTGGAACTGCCTGTGAAACTGACTGAGAAACCGTTGTAGCTCCTGTGACTGCCAGGTAGGACGCCGGAACCCATCCCTCGTCACCATTCAACCGACTGACCTGCCACCAGCCTGAATCCCCCGCGTCCACCACAATGAACTCCTCGCCCTCGTCCATGGAAAGTTCAGCCTCGTCTTGAGCACTGTAATGAGCAATAGCACTGTACAGATCGGACTTGTCTTTATTCACCTGTGTACGCTGCTCCTCACCAGAACATTCTAACACATCAGACTGACTACCAGGTCTCAATTCAACCGAATGCCGTTTTGAATGTTGCTCACTGCCGAAATGTAACTTCCCACTGAGAGAACTCACTAAATCACCGAAAGGCTTACTGCCTTTAATCGACTTCAGCTCTTCCTCAGTGGACTGTGAACAACTTGCTCTTGAAGCATTACCAGACTTCGTATTCCAGTTTGAATTAATTTTCCCCGGTTTAACATGTCCTGGTGTCAGTGCTGAAGGGCTGGGATGAGATTTATCTGATTCTATCTGCTCAAATTTTGATTTCAAAGATGCAGCGATTCCAGAAACATTTCCTGCCTGTTTGTGTTTATCATTATTGTTAGAATCTGCATCTTGTGGGAAAGGTTTTTTCGGCAGGCCAGGTGGGTGCGAGGGAAGATGTGGTGGGGGTAATGACGGTCGTTTTCCCACTGACCCCTGACCACTACTTAAATCTGACTTCAACTTCCCAGGTGGTGGAGGCTTTTTAAAAGAGAGTCCTGGTTTTTCACTTGAGCTTTTCACCCCAACTGCAGGTTTTGCTGGAAATACTGGCTTCATAATGACTGCATTTTCAAAATCTTTCTCCAAACAACTGGTGTTATGTTTTCGCATCACCGGTTTGCTTGATGTTGATGCAGGTTTGTTTCCACTGTCTGCCGAGTTTGTATCACTTGAAGATAAACCGTGTGACAGTTGCGATTCAAATTTAGACTTGAGAACTCTGGCTAAATCTGACACACTAGTCTCAGATCTTGTGTCTTCATCATCATCGCTGGTTGTTTGATACGATTTTCTCAAACTCGCAGAATGTCTGGTGGAATTTCTCCCACTTGTATCATTCTGTGATCCATTGCTGCTGGTAGTCTTGGATACAGAGATGGGCAGCATTGCTTTTCCTAGCTTCTTGTTAGGAGGTGGTACTGGGCGACGTGGCAGATCGGGTGATTTAGACACGGTTTTCTCTTTGTTAAACTTGCCTTGTAGAGCTGCAACTATTCCAGTAGCGGGTGCTGAGTGGCTGTCTGTGAGAGAATCACTGCCACTCGATTCTCTCACCTCATCCACTGCAGGCTGCGATATCTGAGGAATATATTAAACATTGCTTAATGATGCTAGCATATCAATTATCTTACTTACGTACACTGAAGATTTATAACATAACATGCTGGTATCACATATAATTAAGTTAGAGATTTTTTAAATAACATGTTGACATCACATTTATATATTGGGAGATATTTCAAATAAGACATAGTTATTGGGGATTTTTCACATACCATGGTGATATCAAATATAGGTGATTGGTTTTCTACTCCTGATTGATTGCTTCAGTGACATAACCAACAGCTTGAATGACATGTTTGTGTCGATTCCGTTGTCGATTTCATTAGACGAGTGACAATTACGCCATATGTGGTAATATTAAAATAATTTGTAATACACAAAGCTGTTTTTATTGATAAACCATTTTTTTGAGGATATGTAACAGAATACTCACTTGTGTTTATTAGATATAATTTCAGATACAGATTTACAACTTGTGAATAGAGACCAACAATACAAGCAGGAGTGGCGAATACACTACAGAAATATTGGTGTCCATTTTGTAAAATTGAGAAATATTTTACCAGAAAACTTATGTTCGACTCCCCTAAATACCTTCCTTCATTTACGTTATACAACTTGCTATGATAATAAAATAAATCATATCCTTAGACCTCACCGGTTTTTTTAGCGCCTGCGTAGCCGAACTTCCAATGAATGACATGGGTGCCCAACCCTCGTTGCCATCAATTTGAACAAACCACCAGTCATTAGCTCCCTTCTCAATCACCTGGCAAGACAAACCAACTCCCAATGATGCACACGTTCATACAAGGTGAATATATTCAATAATAAAAAAGACATTGATCATAGAGTGTAAGACTGCTATGGCTAGGATACGATCAACACAACATTACGTGTCAGACAGTGTTACGAGCTTACATTTGTAACATCAATACAATATATTTCAATGACATGTTTCTGGTTTTTATTAATTCCAAATGGTATCTTCAATAGCAAAATCTAGTGGTCTCCCCATAAACACTCTGATATAATGTATCAGACTTCACGTGACATACCAATATATTTGAATAATTGTGATACATGTATTACACATGTACAAGTGTGTGTTGATTCAAACTAAATAATTTGGTTTTTGTGTCACTTCTTTCTGATAAAAACTCATTTCTCCCTGATATCCCTCCCTTCTCCCTATTTTACTTGAACCCTGGAACACACTAACAATTTCAAAGAAAAACAAATTACCACTGGCAATGTAGTAATTTAAGTGCTAGTTATCAAATAGAAATATCATAAAAGACTGCGTCGAGTAATTGTTTCGTTGTACCGTGACTGGTCGACCAGCTGTGAAGCTGATTCCATCTCCAACTGAGTCAGAAAAATCCGCGACCGTAACGTAGCTGGACGGCTTCGAGGCTGGTGTCGGCGGAGGAGTCATTTCCTCCGGCTTCTGAAACATCAAACAATAACTGATAATAGAAAGATGATAACTGTGGGGTACGTCACATCACAAACTGGTTGTATGTACAGTCGTATTAACATTGTTTACATTATAATGGTGCAGGAACTGAAACAGCAAACAATAACTGATAATAGAAAGATGATAACCGTGGAGTACGTCCCATCACAAACTGGTTGTATGTACAGTCTTATTAACATTGTTTACATTATAATGGTGCAGGAACTGAAACAGCAACCAATAACTGATAATAGAAAGATGATAACCGTGGAGTACGTCACATCACAAACTGGTTGTATGTACAGTCGTATTAACATTGTTTACATTATAATGGTGCAGTCACTGACATACAGGTGCAAGTGGTAAACTCATTGATCGGCATTCACATATATTTTACTTATTGAGCACTCACATTGCTTCATCACCTAAACATTGTGCAACCAGAAAAGATGTACGATATACGTAGCGTATGCAGGGTGTGCACTTTACGGTCGCCCGGTAGCCCATGGCCACTCAAAACAGGGTCGGGCAAGTCAAAACCGTATCAAGAGTTGCCCGCGTGGCGACCGAAAATTTCCACATATTGTATTATGTATCAAAATGCAAATGACTAATGTTGTAAGGGATCGGAAAGTTATCTTTTATGTATTGTTTTGAACTGGTTTCCTATTAGTATCTGCACAACCAAACCCATATAGGACATAATAGCGACCACTTCCCCAGTCTAAAACCATTCGGAATGACTAGGCCAGTTTTGATTACGTATTCGGGAAATATCCACCACGTAAAAATATTCATAGGTTCAATCGAAACACCTCGGTCAACATGTTTTTAAAGTGCAATTTAAGAAAGTTTTTTTTTAACAAAATTTGATAGCGGGCCATTCAAAAGTTGTATGGGCAAGTCAAAGTGTTGCTGTGAGTGGCCCGATTGGCCAGACAAAAAAAAATCCCAAGTGCATACCCTGGCGTATGTGTTGCACTGATCAACAATTAGTAAATGTAGAATTACATCGTTACATATCAGGCATTATGTACACATTAAAAATGTTCTACATGGTTTTAATATTACTACTAACAATATGAAGTAATAATAATAGCAATCCTGTGTATTGTTAAACATAATAGAAACTGTGCTGTGGTAGGAATGTTTAAAGAGACAATCAATATAATACAAACCACAATAGAACTTTGTCGTGGCGGCGGTCTCCGACTCCCACCGCGCTCCAGCGAACACGACTTCAACTTAACCTGAGCGTAGGAATCTCCATCTGGTCCCAGAACGTAGCTCAGCCTCTCACTGGTCTCGTCTTCTGGTATCGCCTTGCAGACTGGTTTCAAGTCCTTGTTCATCAGATTGCTGACGTCCGACAGCGTTCCGATGATCTCCACTCCACTTGCGCGTCCTTTCTCCGCCAGACTGCGATTAAACGCGGTCCTACTCGGTTCGAGGAACGTCGCCGGAGCCAGCCCCTCTTGACCTTGGTACCTGAACACAAACGAGATGTTATTTCCATGGAGGTCAGACTTCAAAGTATAGGTCACAGTAACCTACATTTGGTCTACAACACATCATTATTTCCCATGGGCATATAGTATTTGTTAAAGGAATGCTCAGGCAAGGCTTTTAGACTTCTATGCACGTTTAACAATACCATTTCAACATTATTGCCAAATAACAACTACTATAATAATTGCTTAATGATTATAA
>JAULBR010105895.1:0-10711 GCA_032355825.1 Melanodrymia aurantiaca | reverse complement strand
ACACCACGGAATTTGATAAACCAGTCGTGGATCACTGGCTGGAACGGAAAATAGCCCATAAAAATGTTTTCGCTGTGTAGGATCGATCTCTCGACCCACAGGCGGACATTCTTCCTCTGAGCTACATCCCGCTCCTTGACATAATAAAATGCGTATCTCTGTACAAGACACAGTCGGAAAGACATTACGACGAAGACGAATTGGGCTGTATTCACGAATCACAACCAATTCCCAAAGCAATAATAATACCAAGTGTTCGGGAAAGGTGCGAGTATCATGAGGGCACACGTCATAAGCACAGCCATTTTGTTTGTCGCTGGGGTTTTCATAAAATGTATGTTATTTGCTTGATGTTTAAAATATTTAATAAATGCTTACCTCATTAACTGAAACAGTTAGTGGTTTGTCTTTTAATGACATAATGGCATATGCGTATAGTTATAACATAGTAAATTTACGTGCATGCGTATGTCCAATTAAGTTCCCATTGCCATTGGCCTTCACAATCTGAACATATCGGACGAAAACAAGTACACGCGTAAGTGCTAACATCTTTTATTTGTTTTGAACACGCTATACCAATAGTGTGCATGACGCACGAAATAAACGCGAAAATGTCTAGCTGTAATAAAAACAAAATGCCAGACATTAAAAGTGCAAATGTTGAGTTGGTTGAACGTATAGTTACAACTTTTTTGCATGTATCCAATTTAACTTTTGTTAAATTTGGATGATATATATTTTAATATATTTAGTTCAAATATTACAAAATAGACGAATTGATCATAATTATTTCAGATATTACTGATCGTCTACTGGTTGGAATATATTGTAATATTTTCCTCTGCTATTTGTTTTAGTATAATGTGTTGTGTTAAAAAGTAGTGATTTCAAATAACACAGTACCGTTGCAACATCCCGTGTACACAACATTTTTATTGAATAAACATCAAAATAATGTACTTTCGGTGGCCATGGCATATTTGATTTATCTTTTTGTTCGCATAATGTTTGACATTAAATTATCAAATTTGTCAAAATAATGCCATTTTGACAGCCATATAGCATTTTCTAATTAATGCAAAATTGTTGATAAGATGTGCACTAACTGTTTTCATTCAAGGCTGGAAAAACCTAGTAAGTCAAGTTACGATGGAACTGTCAAAATAAAAACAAAAACATGTTTTTCCTAATTTACTTTTCCTAAGTGATGAACAAATAATCACAAAGCAGGATGATTTGATAGACAGACAGACAGATTTTTCCAGAACACTCAAGAACTATTTATAAGTAGATAGGCAAACACACAGACATACGTTTATTAACACTTGTAAGTTCATGGTTCCTGGCTTGTTTTCATCGTATAACAGACATCGACTACATAATGTGTCCTTACACAGGAGTCTTTTAAAGCTAACGATATATCCACAATTACATAAATGGAAAGTCTAAATGCCTCTTGACCCTTACTATCCCTTTGATACGTATCGTAGATTAGGAGTAGCAAACAAACATGGGTTTAGACCAATATTTTCGTAAAGAAGTCCATTCATCCATTAAATTTACACCCAGAAATGGTCTTAATCTCGCCTGAATCGGTCTGGAATAAGATTATCCGACGGCACGTTAACGCTGCACATTTGTGAGGCGTGGTATCGAAACAGGTCGTAACAAATAACTAATGTGTTTTTTCGTTGGCCTCAACTGTCGTATGTCCTTCTGCACAGAGAAATCGGGCTTTTGTTTGTTTGTCAATACTAATAAACATTTTATTCATATGTGTACCGGGTAGTTGATACATGGTTGTATTGGCGGACTTGCAAACGTTTTTGAGGGGGGGTTTTCATATAAAAGGGACACTTATTAATTTTAAGCATATCTATTATTCCATATTTAGGAAATACAAATAATGGACACGAGTTCTAAGCAAATTTCTCTACTATTTTCTGTTGCATTGATAAACAAAATAGGTAGCTGGGAATACTACTGCCACTTCAGTTAATCAATGCTAATTGAAAATAGTAACAAAATATGAAAATTGTAACGTTAAACAACATTATGTTAGAAATTACTACAACGAGATTCGTATCAACCACTAACGGAATCCGTATCAGCTAAGATTTGTCAAGAACGGAATCAGTATCAATCATAATAAAATCATCGATAACATGGAAATTATCACTCATTATGCAATAAAAGTATCTGCACTAATAGAGCTCTTGATATATTCTTGTTCTTTATTTGGACAACAAAATTAATGTCACTAAGAAATAGCTATAAATGGATTTTGTTTGAAGACTAGCCATTCTGACTCCAAAAACAATATATCTACGAGCTAAACATCTTAACTCATAAAACAAATATTTTGTTAATTTTAAAGAAATGTTTGCGGAAGTATTTCGAACATATATTGTTGCTGTAGAACTGCTTATACTTAAGATAATGATATTTTTCTTCATCACTCTCACGTCTTTCGAGCGGACGAAATCCAAATATCGAGTAGCAAGCTGACGGAATCCATTTTTAGAGCAGCAACGATTTACCCCGTGGGTATGCTGTTTCGTTAATCTTAATCTTTATTGGATGAAAAATGTTTCTGGCGTTTAAACCCGAGCAACGTGATAATTAGCCGTTGTGGGTTGTTTGTACTTCTTTTTACGTTGTAAATGTAACAGCTAAGGGACATAACTGGGCAATAGTTTATTTAATGACTGAAAGACTTTTTCTCATGGACAAAAAGACGCCAAAAAGGAGGGAAAAGAAAAAGAGTGTGGAAATGGACAGGTTGAAAATTGGATTTAACGGCTCAAGCGACTAAATTATGTATTAAAATCTAACCAAAGACACCGCCTAGGTGTACGTTTCATTGATAAAAAATGCTGCTTTATTAACTGAATGTACAAACGTGTGAACATGGATGTTAGAATGACACTATTTAATACTAGTATCGTTTTACAACAAATCTCTGTGTTGGGGGCTATTCAACATTTACAAGCTTAGATGAGTGTAACTCTTGAGTGTTCTGGAAAAACCTAGTAAGCCTTATATCCAATTACGGTTCAAGCACGTCTGTCATGGTCACGCAGTCCAGCTGCCTTGACTGTCTGTCCAGGACAGAAGTTAGTGTTAGTATGAGAGAGGAAACCCGCTACTCCAAATTGATAAGTAGCAAGGGATCTTTCATATGCACTTTCCCACATGCAGGTTAGCACATACCACGGCCTTTGTTTAACCAGTTGTGGACACTGGTCGGTATAAGTGGTATTACACCTAGCCATTGAGCCTGGCGGAGAACTCACTCTGGGTTGGATTCGGAAAGTGAGATCCATCCGCGGGATTCGAACACTGTTCCTACCAGCCTGTAGTCCGTGGCGTTAACTACTGCACCACGGAGGCCACATAAACGATCCCATGCTGTTATTTGAAGAAGAGCAGCCTTTATGGCGACAGCGGGTTTCGATATAACCGTTTGTTTGACATCCAATAACTGCTGATTAATAATCAATGTGTTCTAGTGGTGTAGTTAAAGAAACAAACTTAGTCTTTTTTTTTATTCACAAAACGCCATGAAATGTGTATCTTTTCAACTGTAGAGCTAGTTACCTCGTTAATCACTAAATATTTAAAGCTGTATTTGTGTTCAGAAAGCGCTTACAAAAAAGTATGGATGAAAAAAATATCAAATTCAGCCATGCCGTTTAATTTTTAAAGCGTTTGACCGTATTTAGCTTTCTAGATTCCTTTCTATATGGAAAATTGAGATTTTTAGACAACTTCTAATACACATAAATATTTTATTGCAGGTACAATAGTGACTAATAGAGAAGTAAATATTTAGTGAATATATTGCAGTATTTGTTACAATTCTACACAAATATGATGGCATTGGTATAAGTGTTCCTACTTACTATATAGATCTTCTCCATAATACTTACATAATAGACGACAACAATAATAACAATATGTTTATAAATTTTAGCATGAACAAAAGTTGATGTTTTTTAGATTAAAAAAGAAGAAAGATAAAAAAAAGAAGAAATTTCTCTGTGTTCAGATTTTGTTTTAATCCAAAGCAAAAAGAAAAACACAAGGCCTAAAAAAATTTGTCTTACTAACACTAACTTCTGGCCTGAAGAGGCAGTCGAGGCAGCTTGACTACGTGACCGTGACAGACGTGTTTGAACCTTCATTGGATATAAGCACGTAAATAAGTTATAACTAACTAACTGGTTCTAGCAGAAATAAAAAAAAAAATTATATTTTATTATTATGATTCCAGCATGTAATGGACTTTTCCTTCAACTGTTTGTTGAATACTGTGTATTAAAATATCAAGGGGCGTACCTATATTATTTTTTAAATTGTGCGCAGCTTTTTAAAATTGCAAATCCTGTTTCGTAGTATAAAGACTTTCTCGATGAAAATGTGGGCTGACCAGTAATTACTCTGCAGGCTGATTTTAGTTGTATGTTTCCAATATTGTCTTAGTCGACTAAATAACACAGACCCCACACTTCCAGTACATAGTTAATACCGGACTGATAAAGGTTACGTATATTTCTAATAAAGTTTGTCGATTTTAATAACTATTTATAGTTTCCAAGTACAGAAATCATTACCGCAGCCGATTTACTAATGATTTATTATTGATAATTATTATGTATCGTCATCTTTACATTTGCTGAAAAGGTAAAATTATGCAAATACATGTATGCCAATATCTGATTGTAATTAAATGTCTGTGCTCGACTGAAGTTACACTTTTGACATTTCAAAATGAATTCTACAATAAAACCTGCTTGAGTGGCCACCTGTATTAAGCAGCCACCTGGGTTAAGAAGCCACTTTTTGTTACTCCCTTAGGTGGCTGCTTAAGACAGGTTTGACTGTACATGTATTATGTAAACATGACATTGTCCGTTTAACTGTAGGGAAGCGGGGAGTAGCTCAGCGGTAGAGCGTCCGTTCCAACCAATGATCAACGACTGTTCTATCAAAGGCCGTGGTGTGTGTCATCCTGTCTGTGGGAAAATGCACATAAAAGATCCCTTGCTGGTATTCGAAGAAGAGTAGCCTATGTTGCGGAAGCGCGGGGTTTCTTCTGTGACCAAGTATTGATATAATCGTGCGATTGACATCTAATAACCGCTGATTAATAATCAATGTGTTCCAGTGGTGTCGTTAAACAAACAAACTTCTACAACATACAAATATTCTGATCACAGATGTCAAGTTAATGAGTATATAAATCGACTTCGTTATATAATTATACATGCATGTGATCATATATATACACGTACACGAAGACATACACGTAAACAATTCTCAACCAAAAAATCTGCACGTTTACACGTTAAAAATCTCAACCTCTCTTACATCATAATAATGCAAAGAGTGAAGTTAAAGTGAGAGTGCGAGTGCGCTTAGGACATCTCGTACACGTCTTTGAGAAAACATCTAAACATGTGTTCCGAGTGGACGGGTATAGATAGACTGTGACAGCGCAGCGCAGCGCAACGCAACACGTCTGTTTGTTGTGTCGAGAAAGCAGACGTGACATTGGCGGCAAAGTCTTGCGTACAGAGACCACTCGGTGAATGGGCAATTAGCTGGTACTGATGACATGGGCTGACTTTACGGCATAGATACACTGTATGTATAAACGATATGCACCCGCACCTGTGAACTTTGACATTCACCCCATCTAACCTCGTTTCTTAGACCGTGATGATACAGGCGGATCCAGGAAATAGGTTAGGGGGACAAAGTTTAGTGCGAAAGATGACACGCTGCTGCCACTCGTTTAATAATAAAGGGGAGAACAAAACAACTCATTGATATACATTCGGAGTAGCGGGTTTCCTCTATCATACTAACCCTAACTTCTGATCTGGACAGGAAGTCGAGGCAGTTGGACTGCGTGACCATGACAGACGTGTTTGAACCTTAAAGGTACAGTCTCATAGTTACAAAATGGCGTTTCCCGACTATTTTAGAAATACTTTTTTGTTTTGGAAATGTAAAGAACATACTTTAAACTATATGCACACACAATTTTACAGTAAACTATGGTCATTTACTAGTAGAACATTTAAGGAGACCTTAACACCCAACCCGATCAGTTAAGCAGAAAGTAAACAATAACAAATTGTATCACATGGTTTCACACTTTCTATGAATAAACCCCATAATCCTTTGCGGTGATTAAAACAAGAAGAAAGTCGTATGGAAACGCAATGAAGAATTAAAAGGAAAGTTGAATTCTTCGTGTGTGAGTTCCTGTTTAAAAACAGGCTCCTGGTTACACACATCTATTTTTTGTGTGCATGCATTTACAAATTAATTTGTTCCTGTTAATTATGCTAACTATTATAAATTTGTGTAATTGATTAATTTGCAGTTGTATATCACAAATACATATTAAAATAGCAAAATATGGCACTTACAACTATGAGACTGTAACTTTAAATGAATATAAGCACGTAAATAAGTTATAACTAACTAACTAACTAACTAATTTACCAGCCTCCGTGGTTTGGTGGTTAACGCTGCGGACTTTAGGCTGGTAGGTACGGGGTTCGAGTCCCATTCGTGGCACATGGGAGTTCTGATCCCAGTTTCGACAACAACCCAGAGTGAGTGCTCCGCAAGGCTCAATGGGTATGTTTACATCCACTTACACCGACCAGTGTCCACATCTGATCTAACAAAGGCTGTGGTATGTAATGTTGTATCTATGCGAAAGTAGCGGGTTTCGTCTCTTATACTAACACTGACTTCTGTCGTGGACAGGCAGCCGAGACAGCTGGACAGTGTGACCATTACTGACGTGCTTGAACTTAGTTGGATACAAGCACGTAGTTAAGTTATAACTAACTAACTAACTAACCAACCAACTAACTAACTAACGCATTGATACCGGTGTAAAATGAATAGTAGTCCATAGGAATATGGGTCTAAACCAATGTAAAAGTAAAGTTTGTTCTATTTAACAACGCCACTAGAAACACATCGATTATAAATTCTGCGGTTATTGGACGTCAGACGCATGGCTATATTGACACATGGTCTCAGAGGAAACCCGCTGTCGCCTCTCTTACCGAAAAACAGCAAGGGGTCTTTTATGTGCACTATCCCAACACGGGATGGAACGGAAAATAGCCCATAAAAATGTTTTGCGCTGTGGAGGATCGATCTTTCGACCCATCCAGCCACAGGCGGACACTCTTCCTCTGAGCTACGTCCTCCTCCCGAACTAACTAACCAATCAACCAACCAACTAACTAACTAACGCATTGGTACCGGTATAAAATGCAGGAATATGGGTCCAAACCAATGTATAACGCTATCGGACCTATATACTTATTATATCTTAAGGATTATTAGACCAATCAGTCTTGCATAAATCACATAGTTTTATAGGTTTTTATTATATTATCGGTAAAACTTGTAGGTAATAATATCTCCTTTTATCTTTCAGGCTATTCGTTTTTATTCTATGAGGATGTATTTTATTATTTACAGCGGCCTCCGTAAAGCAGTGGTTAAAACCTCGGGCTTGAGACTGGTAGATACTGAGTTCGAATCCCATTCGTGGCATTCCTAAACAGTTCGCACTACATTTTAGTACCGATGTTTTATTAGATTAAAGTTCACTAAGCATTAATATCTAGCAGTAGTTAAGAAAACTATAATACAATGTCTTAAGTGGCCATCGAAGGGAGTAGCAAAAAGTGGCCTCTTAAGACAGGTGGCTGCTTAATACAGGTTGTTATGCACTAAAATTGATGATTTGGGAGAATATTATTGTGACCCTAATTTAAGACAGGTGGCTGCTAAATACAGGTGGCCGCTCAAGCAGGTTTGACTGTATTAACTGCTGTAGTGGTTTGTTACATTAGTACCGTATTATTTTTATGTGACTTTGTGTAGTGTTATCCCGCTAGTCTAAATAAGTTATGAATGCCGCCAGCCAGCGTACGTTTTTCTTCTGTGATAATAAACATTCATATTATAATAATGTGTAGATATGTGTGGACACAAAACAATAACTCATTATCTCTTTAGTTTAAAGCGAAAAAGGATTTGTGCATTTTTCATATTTCAGTTATACAAAATTAATATTGTATTGTTTATTAGCCCAAAACAAAATGGTTATAGGCATACACATATTAGATGAAAACAGACTTGGTCCTACAATCATGGCATTATAGCATTATAAAATATCTATGATCTTACCCCTAAATTTAAAGCATGGATAAAAATTGGATAAAAATGCAGACATAATTTTATTGCATAAATAATTATAGGGCTTTTGTTTATATGTCATTTACTGAACAGTGTGATATATTTATCATTTTCGCATGCAGTCTCCAAGCATGGACAAATTTGATAATATGCAGAAATCAATTTATTTTGTAAAATAATTATATCTCTATAATTATTATTTTTTACTTACGGTACCGAATAGTGTGGAATTTTTCTCGTTGTGGCATTGAGTTTCCAAGCATGGAACAATTTAATAAAAATTATTTACCAAACATTTTGATGAAATATTTTCCGTCGACACATTTATTTTAGATAAAAATTCAAAAATTATTATAGCTCTATATATTTTTAGTATCACTTACCGAAGTGTCACATGCAGTCGCCAAGCATTGAAAAAATTTATAAAAATGCGCACATCATTTTATTTTATTTTATACAATAATTATAGCTCTATATATGTTTTAATGTCACTTACAGAATAGTTAGAAACATTTTCCGTCATCGCATGACGTCTCCAACCATAGAAAAATTGGATAAAAATTATAAAATAATTCTAGCTATATACATGTATAAAAAAAAAAAAAAAATTCAATATCACTTACCGAACAGTGTGAAATATTTCCCGTGGTCGCATGCAGCCTCCGGTTCCAAGTGTTGCAAGACACAGAACGGAATTTGATGAGATTCGAGGAGAGGGAGGCGAGAAAAGTGTTCCTGTCACTTATATATAGTGAGTGCCACTAATCTGTGAGTCGCATCTTCCTTCCACAGTCCTGTGTGGTGGCCCTAGGCGCGTCACTAGAGTTCATCGCGACGCCAGACCAAAATACTCTCACAGGGGCAAACAGTGTGCTGTGTTCTCATAACATAAAGAGAGGTTTACTGTGTGAATAGAATTGGGGGGGGGGGGGAGATGCTGCTGACTCATGATCCATGTCTGTTTGTTTGTTTGTTTAACGACACCACTGGAACACATTGGCTATGAATCAGCGGTTATTGGATGTCAAACGCACGGTTATACACCGTATATCGAAACTTGGTCACAGAGGATATCTCTGCTGTCGCTAAAAAGGCTACTCTTCTTCGAATAACAGCAAGGATTTTTGTATGTGCTCTTTGTCCCAGACAGGATAGCACACACATCATGGCAGTTGATGAACCAGTCGTGGATCACTGGTTAGAACGGGAAATAACCCAACGGGTGACCCGGTCCTCTAATGAGGATCGATCTGTCGACCTATCGAACCTCAGGCGGACGTTCCTGCGCTGAGCTATACCACGCTCGAAATGATTAACGGGTATCGCTTAAAGAAGTAAAGTGGTAATATGTTTGTTTAACGATACCACTGGAACACGTTGATTGTTAACCAGCGATTATTGGATGTCATATGCACGGGTATATCGACACTTGGTCACAGAGGAAACCCGCTGTCGCAATATAAATAAAGTTTGTTTGTTTAACGACCACACTACAACACATTAATTATTACTCAGCGGTTGTTTATTCTAACGCACGGTTATATCGACACTTGGTCACAGAAGAAATCCACGGCCCTCTTAGATGCTACTTACCGAATAACAATAAGAGATATTTTATGTACACTTCCCACAGACAGGATAACACACGCAACGGCCTTTGATGGACCAGTCGTGGATTACTGGTTGGAACGGGAGATGACCCAAGTGGTCCTCAGTGGAGGATCGATCCTTCGACTGATCGAACCTCAGGCGGATAATCTTGGAATGGGAAATAACCCAGCGGGTCCCCATAGGAGGATAGATAATTCGACCCATTGAACCCTAAGCAGAGGCCCCTGCGCTGAACGACGTTCCGCTCCCTGGTAACATGGGGAACACGAATGTTAAAGAACATGTTTGCTGATGATTATGGAAAGTACACGCTATTTCCAAGTAGCGCAGTTGTTGAGTAATCTAAGCAAGGGTCGGTCGGTGCGGTGAACCTCTGGATCTATAAGGTTCAGGAAAAAATTCATAATTATTAAGATTAAGATGAGATGTTCCGGGGCCAATACTTAACATAATAAAGAAACAGATTTTTAGCAATTTTTAATGGGTTGGAGCAACTAAAATCGCTTATAACGTTACTAGTAATGGGCCGATTTCGCCATATATGGTATTTAAAATACACATGCAGTGGACCACCTAAGGTTATCAGGTGTGTGTCTAAAATTGCTTTTACTTCAGGGCTAAAGTTTCTCCTATGCTTTCTCACATGCGAATGTTATGGGGATTGTCTTTTTGCTCTGGTTATCTGATGAAGATTCAACTACCTCCAGTCTATGTGACATCCAGAGCAGACACATCTGTGAATGCACATGCCCAATGATTGTCTAGGTACACCTCTTTGATATACAGTCAAACCTGCTTGAGCGGCCACCTGTATTAAGCAGCCACCTGTCTTAAAGGGTCACCATAATATTCT
>JAULBR010105884.1:0-10712 GCA_032355825.1 Melanodrymia aurantiaca | reverse complement strand
GTGAATTTTAAGTCCTGGCCAGTGAATTTTCAAATCCACTGGCCCCATGGCAAGCAAAATTAAAAAAAATTCTAGAATCCCTGATCAGTGGTTGGTAATGTTATGACACAATCAAATGACAAGCTATACCTGCGACTAATTACGATATTTATTTTCAAGGTTAGAATGCCCTCAGGTTCAAGTCCCTTGTGATTTTAATTTTAATCACTCACCAAAACTCATGTCAAATTAAAAATTATTTCACTTGGCACTTAACTCTCTAATATCATCTAGTTAATTTCGAGCCCTGAACTCACATGCTTCCTCATCTCCCTCGTTAACTTCTTCGTAGTAATACGTCGGCGCTCGTTTCTTTTTCTTTCTCGCCTGTTTTGGTTTTGGTGTGGAATTGATGTCTCCATCAAGTTCAGATTTATCAGACTTGTTATCGTCTTCAATAGATTCCTTCTCTTCTGTGGGAGCATCTACTTCCATAGACATATTTTTCTCAGAAGACGTTTCACTTTCTTGTACGTCATTGTGACTTTCTGACACTTCCATTTTCTCCGTTTTGGGAGGATCACTTTCTGTGTCTTTTGTCACCACTTTAACTTCTTCAGGTAGTTCCTCCTCCACTTTATCTTTTGGTGATGATTCAATGTCTTCTGACACATTGTTTTCTTTTATTTCGTTATCTTTCACATCAACATGTCCATTTTCTGTACTCACTTCCTTGGCAACATCTACAGGCTTTTTCTCCGGTAAACTCATGGAATTTTCTTCAGGTTTTTTATCTTCAGTTTTTTGCTCCTAAAAAGAAAAATTTGGTTAAAGGTGAAGATGATTTATTTAACAACACTACTGCATTATATGTTAAATTGGATATCAAACTGTTTTTGAAACATGCAGGTCTCTCAGGACAAGATCCCTTTTAAGCCAATATTTTTAAAATTCTGGTATTTTTTATTGGAATGTTTTACTTTTAGTGAAACATTTTGAACATTAGCCATTGAATAATTTGGTCACCTACAGGCTGAGCCCTGGATATGGTCGCAGAATAAGCCAGCCATGCTCTAGCACCGTTAAATACCGCTCCAGGGCTCGTTTTTCGTAAAATTTTACCAGAACCATTTGGATTCCCGCAAATGTACACGACGGGTATCCACTTCTGCTTGTGTTTTTTAATAAATGTTATTTCGTGACCGATACAACTATTTTCATGTGTGAATGGTATATCAGTCAAGCACTTTTTTTTCGGTCATTGAGATTACGTATGGGAAACTAATTGGATGTGTTATGATACTGTCAGCCGAATTAAACACATTAGAAAACTTGGAATGTGTTTCATCTTTTTTTTTACTTTTGGGCCTACCTGAATGTGGTGCTGGACTACCAGATTTTGGGCTATCATTAAAGTCGATTTTTTCAAACCATGAATATTGCCATTTTGGCCTATTCCCGAAGCAACTGCACGGTAAATTATGATTTTATGTAAACATAGGAGGCAAAACGAGTCTATAACAGTATCCTCTTTCTATCAATTACCAGGCTACTAACGAGAAATGGCTTCTGCGCACGCGCATTGTAATCACAAGATAGATTTAATACAGTTATATAAATAGTTTACCTCATTCAATTTACTATTGAAATTAATCGACAAAAGTTTACACTGATTAATATAATTCGTGGAGATAAATTGTATGCACCGTCCGATGTTGATTTTTCAACCAGTAGCCCCGAAAACCAGTATATTTTAAGTTCGACCAGACTACTGTAGTACGTGTGCCACGTGACCATATCGAAGCAGACTTAACTTTGACAACTCTATCTTGGGTATAAATTCTGCAGCTTATTTACGTATGAAATTTTATTGCACATCATGCAAAATTATCGTTATCTGCACTGTCACTGTGCACTCGATACGAAAAAACGATTCTGATTTGTTTTTCATCATTTTTGAAGATCGTTGATGTTGCGTTTGTGTTCACTAAACAAAATAACAGTGATGTCAAGGTTCATGTATGCACCATTTTATTGTAAATAAGCAATCTATAAATAGACCGCCATTCCGTTAAACGGTTTTTCACGATACTGTTTAAAACAGTTTACTAAATATTAAAATTGAAATGCAATAAATAATATTAATGGGCATTTAAACTTCTCATCCCTTTGTTGACCTGTAAACAATATAATAGTGGGACATGTTTAAGTGTACCAATCGGCATGTACCAGTCAATCAAACTCCAATGAAAGTAGGCCGGTCAAAAACAAGACTGATAAACAAAAAAAAACACATCTTAATTTTAAACGTATTTTTTGTTTGCAAAAACAAAATGATGTCACAGTTCTAGAATAATTACAATCATATGTGATCAAGTATAACAGCATTTGTAGTAAACCAAACACCGTAGTAGGCCTAATTGTTACGCTTCATTCTAAACTGGAGGCGATCAACAAATTTACGCAATCTCACAAAAACCACGTGAAAACTATCAAAAAATAAAACAATCGTATAATCGTTAGAACAACATTGTAAATAACTATAGCATAGCATTTAAATCAAGGTTATCGTATATCAATACCCCCGATTGCGGAGAAGCCCCGGTATCATCGCCTTCTGACATTATCGCTTTGTACAGAAATGGCGGTAAAATGGCGTATACAGCAAATTTAGCCAATCAAAATATATTTTATAACCATGTGAACCGAGTGTTTCATAGTAAAGTTTAACAAATAACCTGCATTTACGTTTACACTAAGAATAATTATGTTCTAATTAAATACTGTATGCAACAAATATATAGTATGACGGTCTGCAATAAAAAGATACATCTAAAACTTGTGTATTTTGTGCTATAGTTTGCATGTTTATTGTAATATTTATGTATCAAAATGTTATTTATGTGTCATATTATATTTTGTGATCAAGCAAAGAAAGATTATTTTTTAGTTTATTTTTATATTCAGACCTATATTTGTAAGATACTGGAGATTTGCTTGTAACCTTAGATTAGGCAGTATGATGTTACACAACAGTTATAATTAATCAATGTTATAATATTACTTAAAATAATATTTTATGACTTTACAGGTAATGGAGGAAACTATTTAAAGAAGATAGGGCAAAAACGTAGCATGACGTCACTATTTGCATACCGGTTTATAGCATAATTCGCTTATATGCATATTTTATGCTATCAGTCAATCATCTACTATTTCATTATGTTAGCCTAATTATAAATAACAAAACTTCAAAAATAATTTAATACTCCTACTTAAATAGTATGGAGTATTTATTTACTAACCTAAAACAAATGTGGGAAAAACCATTATCGTAGCTAAGTTGCACTAATGATGTGCTTCTTCTAGGGTATGTATACATATTATTGTTACACATGCGATTAGTTAAGTAACCTTGTAATAGACCATCGCTCACCATTTTACGTACCAAGAGTTTCCGCTCTGCTGCATCTCCAGACAATAGCATGATCCAAGACTGTATTAACTATCCAGGTTCCAATTTCGGCGATCGATACATACGTCGTAGACTGGGGCATTTTACGTAACATAGTGACATTTTGACATTTCTGAACATTGTATTCGTAGTCATAATATTATACTAAATATATATGCACTGATGTAGACAAACAAGGACAGTGTCTTCGATTCTGTTTATACACAAATTCATTTTTGTGTGGCTGGCTGCATGTCTTCGTCACGTGATCCCAAATTTGAGCGCCAAAATTGTGAGCGATTCTCTGTTTGATAGTCTTTTAGGAAATTGTTTAAAGATTTCCAAATACACAAACCACACACACACACACACACACACACACACACTCATGCAATACACGCGCGCGTATACGAACTGCCTTAAACATTAACGATCACGGCAGTGCCATGCTTAACGCACCAGGCTTAACTGATAGAGATACTGGGTTCGAATCACATTCGTGGCATATATGGAGAAGGTTCTATTCCAGTATATTATCATTGTAGGTCTTTACGGTATCACTTAAAATCTAATGGATACCTCTCGGCTATTTTCGGTCGAATTTACGAATGCGGGGTCAGATAGATTCGGTTTTGGTTGTATGCTATTCGCTGCAAGCCTAGTGTAGTAATAAATTGCAACAGAAAGCAGCAGTCTACGAGACGTAAGACTATACTGATATATAATTGATTAGTACGCTGCTATTTTTTAACTCAACCGAAATCCAGTGAATAGTAGACAAATGGATCGGAAATATCTATATTTTGACATTTTAAACTCGAACTCTATAGTTATAGATTTCTTTTGTTTAGAAACTAAAAAGGTAGATTGAATATATTTTCAAGCTATACGATTCTTCTAAATCCCGCTAAGATCTGGGTGAGTAAACGAAAATCATTCCATATCTTATTTACTACTGTTGCCAATAATTGCAATTTTGTACAACACTGAATGATTGAAATGAGTGATTGACAGAAAAATGCTTTTTTTACTGTCCCACTCACTGACTCAGCTGTCCCTATTAGTCGGGACTCTTGCCAGTCTTGGTCATGAAATGTTAAAACAACGTGCAGAAATACTTAACAATAACCCTCCTCCTGCCAGATAAGATTTCTGTATACAATAATACATGCCATGCCCATGGAAATGATGGTTCATACAGATTCGTTTATACTAATCCGATACTCGATAGATCTTCCATTAAACTTTTTTTATATTTCGTTTGTTTGTTTAAGGTCAGATTCATGTCTATGTTAAAAAGTGGAAGTTGTCCGACCAAAGGGGCATATACCGATTTAGCGAAAACTTAGAACTCACCGTTTTGCACCGTCCGAGTAATTATAAACCATTTGTCTCACACACGATCGTGGATTTAATAGCAATTCCTCACAGAATATGAAACTACCAATCCATTTAGTGCCGCTTTCACGATACTTTCAAGTGAATCAAACTGACCAATACATGTAAAAGATCCCTTGTTGCTAACCAGTAGGAGTAGCCAATTTGGCGGCAGCAGAAACCTTCTGAGACCATGTGTTGAAATAATCTTGTGACATCCAACAGCTTTGGAATTGAAAAGGGATTAATACATATTTTTAACTCTGACAGTAAAAATAATATTAACAATCTGAGTTGATGTTAATGAAAAATGTTACATGTGTATGCTGACTATTAATATTATGATGAGCTGGGTATGATATCACCAGAAATCTATGCAAGTGAAAATTTCAATGTGGTTTTTATGTACCGATTATGTATTAAGAGCAAATTCCAATCCAAACAGGGAAGAACTTATTTGAGCAAGCAAACCTTGCAATTACCGTAAGAAAATTGGTCACTGCAAAAATAATTTGGCTGTTTGGTACATGTATCAGGGTTTTATCACCTATGTTGCTAGACTCCGATAATGGGCTCCATTCTCTGCCATTCCCTAAAGGCTATGTCATTTTTTATTCCCAATTTTGGAGTAAAAATTAGGATTGTAACTTATAGATGTAGGTTAATATGTTTTGCCAATGAAAAAAAAGAAAATCCAATTTTTAGTCAAACGACGCTACGGGCCGATTTCTCATTACCGGTTTAACATGATCGCCGGATTAAACTTTTATTTATTTATCGAATTGTTCGTTATATGATAGGATAAAAATCCGATTTGCATTCCCGGCGGACTTGGGTTACTTTTACACCAGTTTAAACCTGACGGTCGGTTAAAACATGCTGTTTACAGTTTAGCCGTGTTTAACCAGAGTTTAAAACAGCGATCAGGTTTGAACCGGTGACAAGAAATCGGCCCTAAAATTCCCAAAGTCCAAGCCATGGGCGTCAAGTCAAATTTCAGAAATAAAACCCTGTGTATGGTTTAATACTACGTATGATTTTAAAAAAAATAACATTTGATATATAATTGAATAATATATTATCCATTAAATGTACCGGTACTTTAATTATGTAATTTTGCTTTATGATGAGAATTTTGGAAAACGACTTATAGTTTATTTTTAATGCTATAATATCATATTTTGTCTTATACCTAACCTGTCTATTGATATTGAGCTGAATAAATTTATAAAAATTTATGTACAATTTAAAATACAAATGTACTACTAAGTACATGTAGTCTACTTTGTAACACAATGATTCAATGGACCCTTCCTGATCATATTTATTTGGGGCTAATACAAAATCCCTGCCCACCACAACATGATATAGTCATGTGACATGTATCATACTGTTCAAGACTTGTGATCATTTATTTCCCATGTGCATGCTATCTTGTTCTAAGTATTGTAAAACTGGAAATTTATTACCATTCATTAATACATGTAGTACTCTTCAATAATTTTTCGATGTGAAGCACAAAATTAGTATACATGCATAAAATGAATATACATGTAGACTAGTATATAAATATTATATGCAAACCTAAAATGCTGGATAAAACGAATAACATGACATGATGTGTAGAAAAATGTATTGATCCATCTGGTACAAGTGTAGATAAACAAAGTTAAATGTTGGCAATACAGTGAAATACAAATTTTGTTTTCTTTTTTCACAATAATGTTTGCAAAAAAACAGTATCACAGAGTACTTTAACATTATCATAGTGAATACAGATCATGTACATTAATTTTTGCACATATAATTATTTCCGTGCAAGTTGATATTTTGCAGTCACTGTGAGAAGACCGAATAAGGCATTTGACTCAACAACCCTTGCAGGATTCCACATTGTTACATTTACATGAATAAATGGATATCTTGTCAGTATTTAATTTTCTCTATATTTTTTTTCAGATCGACAGACACCAGCTGTGGTGATGGCCACCTATTCTGCATCTGGTAACTCTGTGGAGTTGGCAATTGATCCACTGATAACCTGCAAGCTGTGCTTGATGGAGTGCACCTTGCCAGACATGTATGAACTGTTGGACTGCAAGTGCTTGTATTGTGATTCGGTAAACTATTATGTTTCTTTGATTTTAAACATTCATAATTTCACTGGTTACAATAGGATACATTTTGATAATAGGTAGCACTAGTAGTCAGCAATGATCATATTCTCGACAAACCAGATAGCAGTCTATAGTTGTCTGTGAAGATCGGGACTAGCTTGTTCAGGAAGTTTCGATATCTTCATGAGGAATAAATAATATACATGTGTATTAGCATGATTATTAATTAATTATAATAGCTTGTCGCATCCTTAGTTCAATTTTAGTTGACTTTTTATTATGTCTTTATATAAACTAGGCCTGCTTATCGCCGACATGTTTGTCTTGGCTCTTGTTCTTCACGTCTTCTGATGCTTATTTGCTATAGGTGGAAATTAATAATATTTCCTGGCAGAGAAAAGTACGCTATTCTTAACATTATCCATACTGAATTAGTGATCCATAGATTACTGTAACAAATCAGGTGTGAACAAATACCATTTCCCGACTCTTGTTTAAATACTTAATATTTATCAGTTGGGCAAGGAATATAGCAATCCAACTTGCCTGTGATAGGACACCATTGAACATTTATTTTAACTTTAATAATGACATACCATATTTAATTTATTATGTGAAGGAACAATGGTTAACTTAATAACAACAAAATAATGAAATATAGTTAATACTGTTTGTATTATTTAATTATATCAGAGGGAAGAGAACAGTGCCACTCCAGAAACCTTGGAGTTTTATTAATTAGTCCAATCCAAAGGATAAAACTTGCTACCATAATGACTAATAAGTACAGTAATTTAGCCTAATTTATCAGTTAAACTCAGTTATGACACTAATCAAGCACTTCTGACGACTGGTGTCCATACACTGTTAAATGTTTGATAATACTCAGAGATGTATGGTATGTAACGTTAATATATTATTCATTTCCGCATTTTTCAGTGTGTTAGACAGTATTTGGCTGTCATGGTCACTGAGGGAAGTGTCATGGATATTACGTGCCCTGACGCACAATGCAAAAAACAAGGAAGACTTGAAGCTCCAGAGGTTTGTATCTTGTTCTTACCATGTCAATTCAACATGGAGTAACATCAACATCAATTAGTAAATAGCCTCACTTTCATAGAAATATTGGTTATCTACGCAAAAGCATAAGAACACAAATTGTGATCTCTCATATAATATATATATTTAGATTACCTTTTGCCTAATTAACATGACTTTTTAACTTACAACTTGTCTGATATTATGGTACTTGCATAGTTCGTCTACTAGTATATTAGTTTAAAGATAATTTCTTAAGTAAAAATTATAATCCATGCACATATTACAGTTTTATATAATCGAAAAAAATTCGAAAGTTGTTTTATATTCCTTTTCAAAAATTTACATTTAACAAAATTATTAAAATTTCACATGTTAGTCCATAATATTACAATTCCAATAAGTATAAACACAACTTGAGCATGTGAAAATGATTGATGACTGAATGTACATTGAGGTCTATGTGATATATTATGACTGTCTGTATTTAAATACATTCAATAAATTTTCATGTACGTATACCGGTATGTAATTTTTGGTCCAGACTACTGTCTTATCCTAAAATTGCACATAAAGCCCCTGATAAAAGTTCTAGTTACAAAACCTTTCTAACTGTCCAAGCCTTTAGACTGGCCTAGATAATTATATGTCTTGTGTTCGGCATTTGCAGATTTGTTTCCAGTTTATATTTTCTATTTTCTAGTCATATGTCTGGTAATAACTGTGTTATTGTTTCATTTACAGGTTGAAAAATTAGTTAACAAAAGGCTGTTTCACAGATACAAAAGACTACGTTTCCAGCGTGGTATGATAACTTTGCATATTTTGTTTCTATGCCATGAGTACAGAAGTTAGTGTTAGTTTGAGAGTAAACCCACTACTCAAATTTTATAAATAGCAAGGCATCTATTAACATGCACTTTTCCAGACAGGACAATACATACCATGGCCTTCGTTACACCTGTTATGGACACTGGTCAGTGTTTTCAAGTGGTATTACACCTACCCATTGAGTCTTGTGGAGCACTTACTTGATTTGAGTTCAATTATTTGTTTGAATTCATTAAAGGAAAAAAGACCACTATTAGACAAAATGCTTTGAAACTTAGCAACTACCATAGTTAATGGTAAACATGCTAGCACAATAATAAAAATGGCGTCCTTTTATTAATGTTATTAACAAAACATGTTCCTCTTGAAAACATTTTAATATGTTTTATGGTATGTGTTATAACATGTTTTGCAGTTGCTTGCGATCTTGATGTATAATTATTTGTATTAAATTGTATGCCTCATGTCACTGATCATGGTCTTGAGCGAAATAAAGTTTTCTTTTGTTTTGTCGATAACACTGATGTCATAACTTGTTTAAACAGAAAGCTAATTTTGTAAGCATTTACTGGGTCTACATCCTACGACTAGATATTCAGTTATGTTCATTAGAAAGTGTTTTATACTTGGTTCATATACTAATGACTAGGTGTTGTATGATATGTATTTGACAATTTGCAGAAATTGATAATGATCCCAATAAGACTTTCTGCCCTGAGATTGGTTGTGAAACTGTCTGCCATGTCTGCTCAAACCCTCCACCTCCACATGAAGAGAATGTTCAGCCCATTCCGGTTCAGTGTCCTACAGTAAGTCACTTATCTCTGCTCACATGACGACAATGTTCAGCCCATTCCGGTTCAGTGTCCTACAGTAAGTCACTTATCTCTGCTCACATGACGAGAATGTTGAGCCCATTCTGGTTCAGTGTCCTACAGTAAGTCACTTATCTCTGCTCACATGACGACAATGTTCAGTCCATTCCGGTTCAGTGTCCTACAGTAAGTCACTTATCTGTGCTCACATGATGGGAATGTTCAGCCCATTCCGGTTCAGTGTCCTACAGTAAGTCACTTATCTCTGCTCACATGACGAGAATGTTTAGCCCATTCCGGTTCAGTGTCCTACAGTAAGTCACTCAAAACTGTAACCATCAGCTTGCATATTTGTTCATAGAATATTATTTCAGAACAAGCCAACCATTCAGCCACTCAAAGAATTAACTATTCTCTGTGACACACAGGAATAACTAAGTTAATAGTCTTTTAGTTTACCGATTGTTTAATGGAAATTTAGTCTTTTGTGGGGAGTAGTCTGACATTAGCCTAAAGAAATCTAGTGTTGTTGGCTTCATGTCAATGTTGTTACACTTCTTAAGCAGTAACATTTTAATTATCTCAAATAGGCAGATCTAGTACAAAATGATCTGTTTTAAGAGGTCAACTGTGTTTAGCGGCCACCTTTGATTAATTACTCCCTTGAGTAGCTGCACACTTGTCTGTGAAGAGTTTGTGTTGTCATAGAAATATTTAACTTTATGCACTGTGTACAATTAATTAACTATATGCATGTTTTGTTCAGATGTTTTGTATTTGGTTTCAGTGTGGGCTACGTTTCTGTTCCATATGTAAATCCAAGTGGCACGCTGCCAAAAGCTGTGATGAAGTCATGACATCTGGACGAAATGAAGATGTTGGGTGAGCCATATATTTTGTGGAAGCCACCTCCGATTAATCTTTAGGCAAAATAGCAAACACAGTATTTTCTTGGAAGTTTGCCTCGAATCTCATGAAATCCATTCTTTAAAATTTTCTGTTGCACTTAAAAACAATATAAGGGTCATTCCATGTCAAATCACCCAATGGGTTAAACCACACCGTCTCAGATTTTTATGAAACTTGGTATACTTGTTG
>JAULBR010105873.1:0-10714 GCA_032355825.1 Melanodrymia aurantiaca | reverse complement strand
TCGCTCGCTAGATACCATTTTTAATATACTCGTTCATAAAAATGGTATTAAACTGAAAGTCGTTTAGTATTCTCTATGTATCTAACTAGTGATAACGAGTTAGATGCGTGTTTAAACATTGAGTTGTAAGATAAATCGTCTCCAGCGTAACAATTCTCTGAACACTTCGTTAGCCAACAAGCCGGGTCTTCTGGAGGTGTTAACATCAGAGGTACTACTTATGTCTAGAGAATCATACATGAGATGCAGGGTGTAATTTGTTTTTTAAATTGTGATTAGCAGGTTTTTTACTGGATGGAGAATGAAAATGCAACTACTGGAATTTGATTAGCACTTTTATAAAATGAGTAATAATAATGCATCACGATCGCAAGATTTTCAATTTGCATCGCTTTTTGCGATGCGAACCTGGTCAGTTTGCTGCCTGAGATGTTTAAAATCGTATCTAACTAATGATAGCGAGTTAGATGCGTGTTTAAACATTGAGTTGTAACATAAATCGTCTCCAGCGTAACAATTCTCTCAACAGCTCATTAGCTAAAAATTCGGTAGGCTTTTGTTAAGAATCCCACAAACACCATTATTCTTTGAAAAAAGTTATTGTATATTTGTTGATCTTTTAACAGAGTAAACAGCAAGTTACAAGAACACATTCACTGCCAGTCCGATCAGGACCACTATCAATTTGTGTCGCAGGTAAGAAAATGTTAATTGAACTACATCTATGAATTTTAATTGTGACAATTTGTTTTTTTATATCAATGTCTCTTTTTTTTAATGTTATAACTGACACAAGATCAAATTTTATGTTAATTTAACTTTAAAGATAAAGTTTGTTTAACGACTCCACTGGAACACATTGATTATTAATCAGCGGTTATTGGATGTCAAACACATGGTTATATCAACACTTTGTCACAGAGGAAAACCAGCTGCTGCTGTATAGGCTACTCTTCAAATAACAGCATTGGATATTGTATGTGCACTTTCCCACAGACAGGATAGCACACACCACAGCCTTTGATAGACCAGTCATGGATCACTGGTTGGAATTGGAACTAATTTAATGGGTCCCCTGAGGAGGATAGATCCTTTGACCCATCGCGCCTCAGACAGACGCTCTTGTACTGAGCTCCCAGTTTAGTTTTAATGGAGATACTGTCAGATAGCTGTGTTATATATTGTATCGTAACTTCTTTCTGCATGTATATACATTGTATTATGACAATTGTTACATGTGTTGGTACTAAGTAATCTAAATGCTGGTGACTGATCTCTTTCAGTAGATGACCAAGGCTCAACAGATGAAATAAATGCTAGACTTGACTCCTTGTGCATAAGCATGACAGAACACGCACTCGGCAGTTTAGGTAAAGTTGTTAATTAGTCTTCATGTATAATAACTAAATTTATACTTTATACCAATATTGTCATTTTGTTGTGCAATCAAGTTGTTCTAAGTCTCTATAGTTTAGGTACTGTAAAATAGACCTGTAATTGTTTGTAGTTTTGTATAGAGGATATCCCCCAAGTGTCTTGTGATATCATAATTTATTAGTACGAGTTGATAAAAGTATAAAACCTGAGTGCTGATAAATTATGATATCACAAGACACGAGGGGGGTATTCTTTTTATCATTCATTATAATTTTTTCTAATTAGGATGATTATTAACAGAAATTAAATGGAAATGAACACTTGCAATGATTGCTTCGAAGGCATGACGTCATAACAGTTGCGCCAACGTTATGACGTCACGTTGAGAACTATCGGGTTTCTTGGTGACAAGCTCGAAAAATACTCTGTAGACCAATCAAGATTATGAGACGTGATATCTCCGATATCGTAGGAGATATCACAAATTATTAAGTCAATGATATCTCCTGCAAACGCCTCTAATGGATGATAATATTAATATATCAGCTCTATTCAACACATTTTTTTACCTTTTTTATTTTGACACCCCCGATTGCGGATGTCTTTTGTCGTGCTTGGGTGTCGTTAAAAATGAATTCATCCATTGTTAGGCTCTATGGCAGCTGTCCATCTTGCCTACGCATAGCAACAGTAATATACTGCAATTAATCCATGTTTTGGTTGTACTAGATAGTAGATACCGGTGATTTCTTTTTCAATTGTTTTGTTGAGAGACGGTCCAAAATGTCTGGCCTAATTTCCTAATAAAGGAATTTCTTTCAGTTTTGCTGAAGTAGTCATTAAATATTTATTTATTTAATTTTTTTTCTTCTGTTAATTATAGCCCCAATGCTTTACTTGTATTTTCAGTAGAAATTTTAATTCTATTTTCAGGGTAAATGTTTTTAAGTTGTTGGGGAAAACTACAGACTTACGTGTGACAATATTGTGAATTCTAACCCAGTGCTAGAGAACGGACCAACAGGATTTACTTCCATCTGACTGACCTACTAGACATGGTGGCCGGCCCTTGTTGATGCCAGCCAGCCAGCCAGCCAGCCACTCACTGTTATTCAAGGTTGTGTGTATGTTTGCACACTGTCATCGTTTTGTATCGTGCATAGTGCTTATTATCCAGTTCCTGACACTTGGGTAGTGCAGCGTTCTAATGTCCGAGATGGATTCACTGTGAATTTAGTATAATTGTCTGTCGTTTATACTTTTGAAAATGTCTTTGAACACCCTTGTTTAATCACAGTAGTTAAACAAACGACCAATGTAAAGTTTATGCGTTGTTTATACAGTCGGGGTCTGATGATGGTATCATGGGGCACAGTGATCTGATTATGTGCTGTTTTGATATGCATTGTCTCCGACAAAATAGCAACAACATGAGTTATTTAACGATCTTTTATTTATTTCCTCACAAAAGAAACTTTCAGTAATTTGTTGGAATCGGCGTATAACATACATAGCATGTTAATCTGGTGAATAGGTTTTTTTCTTTCATGGTTATTTTCACCAGTAATGAGAAAAATAAAAAATAAAAAATAATTGGTTTAATTTGTAACATGGTTTCTAAACGTACTGTGTTTTGAGGTAGAATTTATTAATACATTGTATGACAATCATGCTACAAACATTGAGCATGTGTTAGAAGCAAGGGAATACACATGCAGTATCGTTGAAATGTAAATTCTGAGATACACATGTATAGCATGACTGTATTTTTTGTATTGAGGTTTTCAAATCCATATGAGGGTAGATAACTCTTGTTAAATATGATTGATCGTGACAGTGGTCTATATGGTGCTGTAAATGTCCATTGTGCCATTATAATATATATAGATATATAGATATATAAATATAATTTTATATTGTATTATGATATTACTATTGAAAATAGTGTCAGTGTTTAACTTTATGTTATGGAAGGAATATTATTTTTATTGTCAAATTGTATGCATGAAAATGTACATGGATAATTGAATGTGTGCTGGTACTAATTGTACATCGAGTACACTGGTACTAATTGTAGATCGAGTGCCCTGGTACTAATTGTAGATCGAGTACAACTGGAGTACAACTGCTCATTGCAGTTGTCACATTTCCTATATTTATTTTTAGCCACAGAAATGACAAACTTTAAGGTGCTTATAATCAGCTAAAGGTGCAAGCACGCCTCTTGGGCACGGTCACCTATGAAGACGATTCTGCTGAAGATATTTATTCCTTGTTGTGGGAGATGCTACTGTAGAGAATAATGCTCATGAGTTTGCTAAAGTTACAGAATGTTTTCTTCTGTTTTTATACGTTGAAATTCAATATTTCTATTTGTACTATATAACATGCCCTTTCCAAAAGTATTTTGTTATCTCATGTTTGATGCAAAATTGATTTGGCTGATTAGCAGAACCACAATAGTGCCTTGAATTTGAGTATTTTGGCATGCCAAAATGTTATATATTTTGAATACTACATTCATTAAAACTCATAAGTAATATTTTCATACAAAAAGTAATATTTTATTATAATATTGCATTACAAGTTGTTAGAAAGATTATCATTATTAGTGTACACTGTTCATTCTTTGTATAATTTGTTCAACAAATATGTACAGATCTATATTTTGAATTCGTTTCATCATAACGAAGGCCAAGTAAAGGTATTACTTGAGCCATTTTTTTTAGTGCGATTGTTTTCATGTGCAAGTGACAAATACACAATTCATTTAGTTTTTTTATTTTAGTTTTAAAATGTTTGTAAAATGTCTACGTATTTCTATTGAAAGTGCTAAGCTGTAGCAAGTTATGTAAAGAATCAAATGTTTTTCCAGTATTTCCCCATAGCTTTGCATTTATTGTTTAAACAGTGTTAACTAATACAAAGTTTATGGCTTCTTTTGTTGAATAGTCATTTCACTATATTTAACAATAACTTTTACAAATATATTACCTGTAAATAAGTTGATAGGAAAATAACAAAATTGATGAAAAAAATAATTCTAAAACATTCGTCTTTTGGGTAGTTTTAAAATGCTATTTGACTTATGCTAGAGAAGTAAGTTATTAAATTTTCTCAACAGTGATTAAAGTGTTTGTGAACTATAATACTGCCGTGACGAAATGTTTGACTTACTAATTTAACAAGAGCTTATGGCAAATGTGTTTTGGAAATAACCTTTGATCCTCAATTGTACAAGTCGTGATGGTTTTCATGAGAATGTTTTGTGTTTGACAAGCTGTCTGTTATTTTCTGTTACGTCCTGTGGTTTGTAACAGTAAAGGTCTGCTGCATTCCATGTTGATTTTGTGGTGTGTTTTATCGTCTTACAGAAACTAACTTAGTGTCGAATGAATGGATGCATGTATGAGAGACAGAACACTGCCGGTACAGTGGTCAAGTCAAAACAGATTATTTTTATGCTTTATTTATAATGTCCATTCTTTAATTTAGACATTTTTGTGGATAAAAACAAGATAGGATTCTGATGTCTGCATGAATATTAATGAAGTCTTTCTACATGAAAAGTACATGTTATGTGTGGTAGTCCTGGATAAACAGGCAAACGTCGCTGGGACTAATAATAACAAACTGCAGGTCAAAATTCATTGTAAACTCTTGTCTATTTTTGCATTTTGTTAAATGATAATATTAATACATGTACAAGCACGTTCTAGAGAAATTATTTGATTATTAAAACTGCGTTGCTTAGTTTGAGTACTCTTCACAAAGTTAAAACTACATGTATCCAATCATACATATATCTCTGGGACAAAATTGAATATTTTAATAGTTCGTACAGTTCTGAAATGCGGATAGGATGTAATTTTCAGTGGTATAAACAAAGTAAAATGTAAACTTTTGGCCATGTACCTGGTTTCCTGGACCACCACAATAACTTGTCATCAAATCTAATGACCACCGCTGGTAAGTTATATGAATGTATAATTTGGTTTTGAAAAAGTGATAATTTTCAAATTGTTGGCCATCTCTTCTGTATCTAAATCGGAAGTAAAACATGAATCATTGAATCATTGACACTTGATCATTTTAAACATTAATCAAGTGTATTAAATGTTATTTTTGTGTATGGAAAAGTTTCTACAAGTACTGGTTAGTATAATATTTTCCTCCCTATCCATGTATATAAGACTAATTTGAGTGTCAGCTTGCACTTATCATCCACACTAACAAAACTGGGTTATATTACATATGGTTACTAATGAAGCAGGTTGCACTTTATGGCATAACACATTTACTATACGGTACAATGAATTATTTTTATTTCAAATGTATTTTTACACTTTAATTCCATTCAAAATTTTGTGCAGATAATTCTTGCTAAGGTGTTGGCATTTAGTCTGAAAGTGTTCGTAATGGTATATTTATTATAAAGTGGTTAAAATGTTTTTGACTAAAATCACTAATTTTCGCTGTCCCATCAGCTATAGAAACTGAGAAAAAAATATAAATTCCTGATTACGGTATCACCAGCACTTGTTTTTTTTTACTCTCTTTTGTTGCCAGTATATTCTACTAACGATCATGATATTAAAACGTTTTCATTGTTCAGTGTTGTTTTGATAGCTAGTCATATTGTATATTTTGCTCAATTTGTACAAAATAATAAAATAATGCCTGTATTCTCGATCTCAACTATTTGCTGCATGTATATACCAAGTACTATTATTGGTCAACACACACTGAATCTAGTTAGGAAAACTGGTGTATTAACAAAACACCGATATTCATATTGTATTAATTATATTTAATAGTGTGAGTGTACAAAATTCCTATAACATGGATTCTACTTTTTATTTCTGTATTATTCATAGTACATGTATATTGTAATTACATGTATTTTCGTAAGTGCCTTTAAATTATTTTTTTATTAACCTGGAGGCATGAGTACTACATGTGCATGCTATGATGAATAATGCACACATACAGCTAGGATGGGTTAGTAGGGAACTTGGTGGTATTTATACATGGCTGGCTAGCCATAGTCTCTCTTAATACTGTATTAATCTACGTTTATGTATTTAAATAATGCGTGCAACTATTCCACTAGCGGTGTTTAGTAATTCTATTTTATTTGTTTTTGTTTATGTCATTTCTATTTAGTTGAGGCCCATAAAATTAACTTTTTAGTTCTGAATTAACATTAATGTTTCGCAATAATTGTCGTATATCAATATACTGTATAAAAAGACTTAAGGTTTCTCGTCTTGGTATCCCTGTCGTGGACAGAACTCTGGCGAAGTCAGAGGTTGTGCCCATGACAGGTGTGCTTGAACAGTTTTCTGATGGAAGCACACCAAAAATGACCCAACCCAACCAACTCGTCTTGGTAGTCTGTACAACAAATTGTATTATAATTACAATCTGGGATTTCGTCATATTAATTTTGTGCTTGCTTTTTCATTTCCTGAGCCCGTGCAACATACACAGTATAATTACTGTCAGGTATCTGGTCATATATCAATACACATATCTGTTCAACATACAGGGTTTAGTTAGTCGGGAATTTCGTCCTGTTAATATGCTTGCGTGCTCGTAATCTGTGCAACATACAGGGTTTAGTTAGTCGGGAATTTCGTCATGTTAATGTGCTCGTAATCTGTGCAACATACAGGGTTTAGTTATAGTTGGATTTCACCATGACAATATACCACTTGCTTGCCTGTTGGTGTAAAATACATTCTAATTACATGTCAGCATCACGTCCTGTCGATATTCTGCTTACCTTCATAGTCTGTGCAACACACAGGATTTACTATAGTTAGTCTGGCATCTCATTGTCGATACAGTGCTTGCTTACCTTCATAGTCTGTGCAACACACATGATTTACTATAGTTAGTCCGGCATCTCATTGTCGATACAGTGCTTGCTTGCTTGCTTATCTTCATAGTCTGTGCAACACACAAGATTTACTATAGTTAGTCTGGCATCTCATTGTCGATACAGTGCTTGCTTATCTTCATAGTGTGTTCAACACACAGGGTATAATAACAGTTCAGCATTGCGTTATCTCAATATATCGCTGGCTTGCGTGCATGTCTTCAGTCTGTGCAATAATACCTAGGGTATATTTACACAGTTCAGCATCTCGTTAGGTTGATATACTGCTTACTTCATTGTCTGCAACACACAGGGTATAGAACTTTATACAATTCAGTATCTCGCCATGTCAGTATACTGCATATCTTTGTAGTCTGTGCAAAACACAGGGTATAGTTACAGTACGGATCTTGTCATTATGTCAACAATGCTTGCTTATTGCTTGTTTTCATAGTTTATGCAAGACACAATGTATGATAAACTGGGTATCTCATTATATTCCAGTATAACGATTCCTTTCTCGCCTTAGTCTGTGCAAAACACAGGGTATGATTAATGTTATATTTCTCATATATCTTGTCTTTCTTGTCTTGTGCAAAACATTGTGATGCCTTTAATAATATATCTATTCATAAAAGAACAGTCATCAGCCATGTATGAAAATCTTCCTAACTCGTGATTCTAACTGGGCCCTTCATGGCTGAAAATCTGATGTAAAATTGTTATTCACTGTATCAATAGTTTGTCAAATGTATGTTCGTAATGATGAAGTTTTGTTTTGAGAACTAATTTGTTAATTTTATGGGCTTTATAAAACATTTTGTAATAAGAATTTTCAACTATTTTGCGAGTCACCGACATGAAAATGTCCACCATTATCGTTTTTCATCATCAGTTGTCTACGCATTGATACAAAATCAAATCTGCGACACCCCAAACCTCCACAAGTCAGTTAATTTAAAGTTTTTTCTCATAATAAATAGCGTAGATTTGGAAAATATTTATACTTAACTTATTGGTCCTGTATTTTCCCTGATGACCTAGTTGCTGTTTCATATTATTTTTGGTGTATACATATGTTGTCCATCTGCTGTATCTACATGTACAGCCAACAGTCTATTTATTTTTTAAATTAAAAAAATATGTTTTTAGATTGGGCTATTATCTGAGGAATCAAGACAGCTAGACTGTCTTATAATTGTCAATGTAATTTAGGTCTTATTTAAATTGTAAACAATTTATCCACTTAATACATTTCTAACAAAATGTCTCGAACATATATTTCATGGATGGCACATTTTACACTATGTACATGTATAATTGCATAATTAATTTTGCTCAATTTTATTTCTTGAAATTTAGGATTTATACTTCAAATTTGGATTTTTAGTAGAAATTTAAGGCATTTTATTGTAAATTAGGACACTTAAATTTTAATTTATTTGAAGTAGGTTGTTGAATTTTTTGTAGATGGTTTTGAAAACAGTCGTCGGTGACTCTAATATTAAGAATCAAATTTTTATTTAAACTGGGTATTTTAGATCATTTAAAAATTACCATTGATTCTTTGATGTTTTTATGTTCGTTTTGTTTCTTTTCCTTTTTCGTTTTGGTACACAACAGATGTATTGCATCAGGTGCACACCCATAAATGTTTATTATCAGAGAGAATAAAAATGTGCATTTGTTTCAAAATTCATTCTAAAAGATTATTTTGCCAATTAATAGGGTTGGTGATCATGTTTATCTGATTCTGTATACTGTATTGTTTTAAGTAGTGCTAATTTGGTCAGCATATTATTAGACTAAAATCTGGTTGTGAATTTAAGTAAAATGCATTGTTTTTAAATGTATTTTTTTAGATACCAGCTGTTAATATGGAACATCTATGCAATAAGCAACCACTGTCGGATCTGCCAAAGGTCATCATGAGTGATGTGAATGAAATAATATGAAATTACAGCGTCATTACATCGACGTCACAATCACTTTTGGAACTTCCGACCGTAATGAATGCTCTGTTGGATAAATGTTCTTTATTGCTTCACTATTATGAAGAAAATATTTATGAATTGCAGCTCTTTAAAAAAGAGTATTTGTATTTTGGAAACAAGTTTTGGTTACATTACCAGTACTTTGTCACTGAATAATATTACAATGTATATACAAATTGCAAATTACTAAAAATAAGCAAAATTTTCTAGCTTTAAATCATTGCTCACAATCAAAATATTTTTTTAAATATTTGATTTTAATTGCCAAAAATGCTGAACATGCATAATCTGTGTGGTATGTTCAAATTCTGTACTTCTCAATTTGTTTAAATGTGGTTCAAATTCTAAAAGTACCACTTTTTTAGTATAATATTCCTATATTTCAACATAAAGTTTGGGTTTTTGTTTTCCATTTTTATAAACACTTTTGTAACAACATTCAGTATGATTAAAAACGGTTAGCAAGTTGCTGCAATACCTCTAAACATTATGACTACACTGTTTAAAACAGAATGTATTTTCACTATTTTTGTGCCTTGACTGCATTGGTATGATATACACAAGTCTTTGATTTCCAACAAAATGTACCACTTTATTCTTCGTTAGTGTTAATATTAGTTTGCATGTAGTCGTTTGTGCTTATTTATTATATATTTTGTATTCGATTATTTTCATATATGTTCCAAGGTATATTCAGTTATATATTTGTGATTTAATTTGCACCCAAGTTGGGCTGGTCCACACATTGACATTGTGCATTAAGTAACATGTTGTAAGATCCACTGTTAGATTTTTCTTCTGTTTTCATGGCAACTGGTAAACCTATCGACAGAACCATTATTCAATTTCTTGTATAGCAAAGTTTTCCAAAGAGACCTTGCTATCGGTCATTTCTTACTTGCTATTTTATGCGGTCTTGCCCACTTCGGTCATTCATTCTACTCTAAATTCTACTTTTGGATACATGTAGTTGTCTTTATTTTGGTGCATAGCATTTGCAGTTACCGCCCTCAAAATCTACTGTGGCAATTAGAAATGCTGCCACAAAATCTATTGCAAAATTGATTTGTACAGCATTTGATCAATTCCGCAAAAAAAAAATGCTGCTAAACTAACATCCATTTCTGTAGACCATGTGTTATGATAACTACATGTTTAATATCCAATAAGCACTGATTAAACAATGTGTTGCTAAACTAACATCCATTTCTGTAGACCATGTGTTATGATAACTACATGTTTACTACCTAATGACCATTGATTAAACAATTTCCTTTATTGGGAAGAACTAGCTGTATCGAGTCTACAATGACAGTTGTACATCAATATATACTGACGATCAAAAGAAAGTATATCGCGTTTAATTTCTTCACCGATGTAACATGTACATTTGTCACCTTTGGACATTTGAACGAACATGAAATGTAAACGAATTTGTTTTTGTAAATGGTTATTTTAC
>JAULBR010105862.1:0-10715 GCA_032355825.1 Melanodrymia aurantiaca | reverse complement strand
TAAATTTCAATAAATGTCATCTCAAAGTCACGTGATCCACTCGGTCAATTTCAAGGTCATAACAAAGGTCAAACCGTTAGTGTACCCCAACATTCTCCAATCTGAACAATAATGTCACATTGCCTTTCCAACAATACCAATTTTATAAAGATTGGTCAAGTAGTTCCTGAGATATGAGGGTTCAAAGGTTGGTGGCGACCCCCATTTTCTCCAAAAATCTCAAAATTTGGGGGGCCGTATCTCCCACACCACTGGTTCAATTGGCATCAAATTTCGGATTTTACCAAGTATACCAAGTTTCATAAAAATCTGAGACTGTCTGATTTAAAATATCTCTTTTTTTGGGTGATTTGAAAAGGGCGTCATTACATGTAAACAAACAAACTTTATCTTTATCTTTTGTACTACTGCTAAGATTAGCTCAACATCTGTGCTTGCTACTTTTGCAGGAGAAAAGCCGTACCAATGCGAGGACTGCGGGAAGAGTTTCAGCGACTGCAGCGTCTTCCGACGTCATCAGCGAATACACACCGGCGAGAAGCCGTACATCTGCGACGTGTGCGGGCGCGCCTTCAACCAGTCGACGTCGCTCGAGTCGCACAGACGCACGCACACCGGCACCAAGAAATACACCTGCGAGGTCTGCGGCTTCGGGTTCGACAAGCTGCAGCAGCTGGTCGACCACTGCAGGTCTGAACTTCACGGAGACACGAGGACGTACAAGTGTACGATGTGCAGCGTGGAAGTCCAGGACGAGACCTCGCTACAGAGACACATGTGTTCGCATACCGGGGAGCGCGCCTACACGTGTCACATCTGCGGGGCCAAGTGGGAGAAACAGTACGGTCTGATGGAACATCTGCGCATGCACGCGGGAATAAAGCCGTACGACTGTCCCAAGTGCGAGGAGAAGTTCGTACGGAAAGGTGATCTGCGCGTCCATATGAGCAGACACATGGCGGGCAAGTTTACACCTCATAAGTGTCAGACGTGCGGGGAAGGCTTCAAACAGAAGGCCCAGCTCATGGTACACGAGCGTATTCATACAGGGATTAAGCCCTACGGATGCAAGGCGTGTGGAAAGTGCTTCTACTCGTGGAAGGATCTCCGCGAACATAGGAGGAAGCATTCTGGGAAGAGAATCTACAAGTGTGACGTGTGTGACAGGACGTTTGCGGCCATGAATACGTTGAAGGTGCACGTGAAGATGCACATGAAGACGGGATATCTCAGGTGTAGCGTTTGTTCGAAGAAGTTCCGGGATACAAATGATTTTGTGCAGCACACTAGGTTTGACCATGTCGTGAAAATTAAAAATACCGAAAATTCAGATTCTTCTGATACCGATGATGCTGAACTCCCGGTTCTGCTCACCAAGAGGAGAAGAAAGCCTGTGAACAGTAATGGAAATCAAAGAAAAGAAGAGTCGAAAGTTTTGAAAAAAGTTACAAAGCCTAAAAAATGTAGTTCCGAAAGCGACGAAACATCGAGTGAAGTTTTGAGTGAAGCGTTTGATAATTTCTCGTCTTCCGAGTCTTCTGGCACCGACGCAGAAACCGCCGCATCTGTTCGTAGCATTATGGAACCGAACACCACAGCTGTTCAGAACACCGGTGGTTTCACCAATCTTAAAGCATTGAGTGATGTCATGAAACCACACACTAATGTCAAGGAGAATCTCATGAAGACTGGAGACCATCATAACGAAACTGATGACTACGATTCTGCAATGATTTTACGCAATACGACTGAATTTCCTCCAAGTGTTCCACAGCCGTGTTATCCAGAAAGGGTTTCGGGGATTGAGAACCTGGTCAGAGCCAGTGTTTTGTCTGATGCCGTATCCATGGAGCTTCAAGTCAGTAGTTCGTCGCTAGATCTTCCACCGTTGACCACAAACAGCTTGAACTCCAATTCTGCTATTAAATCACAATATATTCAAGCAGACTCTAGTCATGCTGAATATAACATGGAAAAAGAAATTGTTGATGTTTCCAGAGTATCGACTGAACAAGCAGATTCTAGTCAGATTGAATATAGCATGGTCAGAGGACATGTTGATGTTGTCAGAGAATCAACAAAGGAAGCAGGTACTGGTCAAGGTGAATATAGTGTGCTTACACAACCTGTTGGCATTGCCAGGGTAACAACAGACCAAGCAGATTCGAATCAAGTAGAATATAGCATTGTCAGAGGACCTATCGATAATGCCAAAGTGTCGAAAGAACAAACAGATTCTAGTCATGTTGAATATAGCGTTCTTACAGGACCTGTTGATATTTCCAGAGTATCGACAGAACAACTTCAACAAGCAGAAGATTCTAGTCAGTTTGAATGTAGAATTGAGAAAGGACCTGTTCATGTTTCCAGGATGTTGGCAGAACAAGCAGATTCGAATCAAGTTCAAAGTGGAGAAATCATTAAACAATCTGTTAATGTTGATGCAGAATCTACAGGACAAAATGATTTAGATCATGCTGAATGTGCCATGGCCAAAGAACCTATTAATGTTGCCAGGGTGTCAACGGAACACATTGTTTCTGGTCAAGACCAATGTGGAAGCTTCAAAGAACCTATTAATGTTGCCAGAGTGTCAACTGCACAGTTCCCACTGCTTTCAATTCCTCACGGTTTGCCTGGTGTTGCCATGGTTTCTACTCTGCAAGATCTATCTACTGTTGTACCACTTTCCTTGCAGATACTCACCAGTGCTTTACTCAGTCCTGTGAATGTGCATGTAGTAGACGACTCGACTAAGAAACCAGTAGAAAGACATGCTGACATGGAAGAACACATTTCAGGATATGCTCATGGTCATATGGGACCTCAAAGTTCTGTTTGTGGACCAAGCTATGAAAGTAGCACAGTTAATCATGAGGATGAAACTGATGCTCAAGAAAGACCAAGGTCAGTTCAAGAAGATGAGAAACGATCGACAGTAATGGATGTTCAGCAGACAGCAGATCAGTTCGAAGACGAGAGTAACATGGAAATAGATCAGAATGTTGATGAATTACAGGAACACGACGCTCGTTTACACCAGGTGCAGTTTAGTCACGGTCTGTTGTCAAGTGATAGGAATAATAACGCAGACCAGACCGATACCGGTATGTTATCCAAACAGGATAAGACGTTAGAAGTTTCTATCCATCCACAGATGTCTGAAAATGATAGAACAAATGATGAGCATTTACATTTGTCTAATGATATAAAAGTTGTTGCGCAATTGCAAGTACCAAATAATGGGAGAAAAGACCAGATTGAATCACAGCTATTAGACAGTGATAGACTTTCATCAGGCCATTCGCACGTCACTGAAAGCAGCAGTTTAGACGTAGCCAGTCATGGCCAGATGACTAACAGTTTTGAACAGATACCAGCTTGTCAGGACAGTGGCTTTTTGTCCTATGCCAAGTATTTATCCCAACAATCCTCTGAACATCTTACTAATTTAGAAAACCCTTTTACATCTGCATCTCCCACTAAAGACTATTGCACTAATATGTCATTATATGGCCTGCAGTTCCCACACGGTTTCACTTCAGCGCCTTCGGCTAACTACGCAGTTGACAACAACTCTGCGCAAGAAGCAAAGCTTTACATGGGTAGAGGTTTTAGTCCCGCTGCCTACAACCTTCCTCACGGCTCGTCACTGTTTGTAGAACAGCCTCCTCCATTGCAGACGTTAGAGTCGCAAACATCTGTCGACTATTCAGTGAATCTGCAGACTCTGATCGACACATCTCTGGCACAGGAAGCAGCGAAGGTTGTCAAGGAGCAGCCAGCGCAAGTGAAGAAGATGGACAAGGGATATTCGAGGAAGTTGTATAAGAGTTTAGAATGTCATTACTGCGGGAAAGGACTGTCGTCCGTGCCGGCTCTGAAGAACCACGAAATGATCCACACTGGGGAACGACCGTATAAGTGTGAGTGCGGCAAAAGCTTTATCGACTCGAGTACGTACAAACGGCACCAGCGGATTCACACGGGAATCAAACCGTACATGTGTGACGTCTGCGGGAAGCAGTTCAATCAGTCCAACTCGTACCGCACGCACATGACGTGCCATACCGGGGAAAAACACTACAAGTGTAACGTCTGCGCGCGCAGTTTCGACAAGCTGAAGAACCTGATGGAACACAATCAGCGGGAAAAGCACGGCGATGTGAAGAAACACACGTGCCATGTGTGTAACGCTGTGTTTCGTGACGTGCTGTCCCTCGACCGGCACATGTGCAGCCATACGGGCGAGAAAGCCTTCAAGTGCGACCATTGCAACAAGACGTACGAGAAACAGTATCAGTTCAACGAACACATGCGCTCCCATGCTGGCTTTAAACCTTTCAAATGTGACATCTGTGGCGATTCCTTCCTTCGTAAAGGTCAGCTCAAGTTCCATGTCTATAAGCACCAATATGGCCGGCAGTTTGAGTGCGACGTGTGTCAGCAGGCATTCTACAGATCGACTGATCTCCTCGTTCACACTCGAATCCATACTGGCGAGAAGCCGTTTCAGTGTGATCAGTGTGAGAAATCATTCAGACAGAAGTGGGAATGCAAAAACCACCAGCAGTGGGACCACTCCACGGAGAAACCCTTCACCTGCGACAAGTGCAGCAAGACGTTCAGAAAGGCGTACAGTTTGAAACTGCACGTGGAGAACAAACACGAAAACGAAAAACGACACAAGTGCTTTGTGTGCAAAAAGAGATTCCGAAAGTTAGACAATTTGAAAAAGCATACAAGAAAACATCGCACTTTGAATTGTCGACTGTGTGATAAACATTTCCTCACGGAAAGAAAGACACAACTGCACATGGAGAAGTGCCACAAGGATGACAAGAAAGTGAAAAAGATAACGAAAAAGAAAGAAAAGCAGAAGTTAGAGTGTACGGAATGTGGAAAGAAGTTCTGTTTTAAGTACGACCTTGACGAACACAGCCGTCTGCACACGGGAGACAGTATCTACAAGTGTACCATATGCAGTAAGATATTTTCACGCGAGTATCATCTCAACATTCACACCATGAAGCATACTGGAGAAAAACGTTTCAAATGTGACGAATGCGGGGAACCGTTCGCTTCAGGACGGAATCTGAAAAATCACCGCATTGAGAAACACGGTGCGACCGATGGAGATATATTTAAATGTGGAGTCTGCCAGCGTGAATTCTGTGACCGCAACACGATGAAGAAGCACGTTAAATCTCACAGTACGGACAAACCATACGAGTGTCAGGTCTGCAGCAGACGCTATCAGTATTCGTGGAATTTGAAAATCCATGAAAAGTCTATGCACACGGGAGACATGCCATTCAAATGCAAGTTTTGTCAGAAGAAGTTCACTCACAGACGCGATTACAGAGACCATGTTAGATCACACACAGACGATCTGCCGTTCAAGTGCTCGCACGCAAGATGTGGACGAAGTTTTGCTAGTCAGAGAGCTCTTCGAATGCATCAACCCATCCACTTCAGTACTAAAGGTGTCGCTCCTGGCTTCGTTTTATCAGTTGCAGATGCGGACAGAAGTCTTCCCTGTGAGTCAGATGGAGCTTACGCCAAGGATGTAGGACAGAATTCTTCTACTATTTCTACACAAAGTCATCATGATTCTAGTAAGAGTAATGTGGATTGGCAGAATGCTGTACATGAATCATCGGTAATGCATAATGTGGAGAAAGGTATCGAATTAGTAAACCCAATTGAACAAGACCCCAAGCAAGACGAACGAGTAGAGATGCAAGCAGTAGAGCAATTCAGTGATCAGAATTTGACCATGCTCCCTACTGATGTAGACAAGAGTGTGAAACGTGCAGCTCGTGTAGATTCATTGTCTTCTTTGCCAGCAGGACATGCCAGCAGTGTTCAGTATCACGTTGGCGAGGAAGATTTGCATACCATGAACGGTAGGACAAATGAATCTACCTCTGCTATAAGTGAAAATGCGAGGACTGTTCAATATCACATTCATCAGGAAGATCCACATAGCATGAACAGTAAGAGAAATGAATCTGTCACGGGTGATCATACCAGTAACTTTCAATATCACGTTCTTCAAGAAGATCCGCATCCCATGAACGTTAAGACAACTGAATCTGTCGGGGGTGATCAGTATTACATCCTTCATGGAGATTCCTATACCGTGAGCAGAAATGCACATGCTCCTGTCAGCAGTGCGAGTTCTGGTGTGGAAGGAGCTGGGTTTATTACCGCCAAGGGTGTTCAGTATAACATTCTTCAGGACGATTCGCTTACCATTAGTAGCAAGACAAATGAACTTTCCGGAACTACGAAAGAAACGGGATCTTTACCTCCAACCAGCAAACTAGATACTTTATATGTTCCCAGTAACAGCGGTGTAGCTGTTTCTGAAGCTAGTGCTTGCCAACAAGGACATGCTCCGTTAACATATGTTGGTAGTAGTCATGATAGACTTCTTTCAGATGCTTTAGAGAATCGGGGAACAGGTAAGCATATAATTCGAGTTCCCAATTTGTATTCAACCGCTGAAGAAAGAGGTACGAGTTGCATACCTAGTGTTGCTCTTACGAGTGTTAATGCAAGTTCTGCTGCAGTAGACACAGACACCATGCTGTACAGTACAGCGCTTTCCCAGGCAGGTCATAACCGAGAACATGTTGGTAAAACAATTATTGAGTATCAGTTGCAATCCACAGAACTGTTGTCCCACAGTGCTGTCTTCACCGAAGAAAATCCCATTAATTATTGTCTTCCATTGTACAAAAATAATACTGATTTGTCGCAGCAGTCACCTTTTATTAGAGAACACGTACATGCGACGATTCCTTCAGGTGACAAATCATATGAGCTACCAAAACCTGTGAGTCGGTCATCAGGTTCCTTACCATATGAGCACTCAATGGCTGCTCATTGTGAAAGTCGGTGGAACAGAACTAACGAGATCCAGCTTGGCGCGGTTGATGGTATTAGTGCAACAAGATATCACCGCGCACTTCCTGAGGAGGATTCTCCTCATGGTGAGCTTGAACAATCTGTGTACCATGTAGAGTCGTCCAGAGAAGACCGTGACTCGGTTCGTGTCGTATCACTTCCCGGTGTGACAATGCACGAAGTGACTACACATAATGCTGAAAGTCGATCACAAATACACCCGTGTGATGACAAATATAGATACCTTGGTGCACAGAAGTCTGTTTTCACAGATGAAAGGGACCTGCAGATTGGTACTCTGGTTTCCATACCCGAAAGCAGTTCAGCGAAATACAGATATCTGCAGTCTCAAATAACAATCCAGCCAGAATCTTCCGCTATTGGCAACGAGAAACTTATAGATCTCTCGTCCACACCAATGTATACTACTGTGCCTCTGCCTTTGACATCTGAAAGCAGTTCAGCGAAATATAGATATCTGCAGTCTCAAATAACAATCCAGCCAGAATCTTCCGCTATTGGCAACGAGAAACTTATAGATGTCTCGTCCACACCAATTTACACTACTGTACCTCTGCCTTTGACATCTGAGTGCAACTATCCGAACGTGTCTGTTTTTTCATCGATAGAAGACAAAATACGCAAAAGTCATACAGCCAGGTCTGTTGACATCGAATCTGAATCTTGTCAGTCTGTCGAGAAGAGTGACTCCGTTAAAGAATGTGTGTTAGCTGGTCGAAGTATTATGGCTAGTCATTGTTCTGTCCAACCTGTGTACACAACCGGTATAATTACCCCTCAAACGACTTGTTACATATCAAATGAAAAATACAAAGATGTGCATCAAGGACGTCCTGATGATGTTGGGAGACATTTGCAGGAATTGATGAATGTTAGTCGTAGTAAAACATCCGTTGCTGGTTTATTGGAAAGTGATTACAAATTGCAGCAAAGCACACATTATCATGTTGAAGCTAGTGCTGAGGAAACTCCTTCCAACACACAAACTGATATTGGTGCTCGTGTCAAAGTTGTACCTCGTGTAGAAATGTTGATGAATACTCTCCCCAAGGCATCGAACACTACACCGGTATCCGGTGAAAAACACGATGTCGTGGAATACTTCATATCAAAGGATGATGGTAGTATTGCGCCAGTGGAACCACAAGAAAATGTTGTCACGGAATATTTAAGATCGCACAGTGAAACTACTGTACTAGTGTCACCACGAGATCATGCACGGGGTCACGGGGTCAGAGACTATTTGAGATCGGACGGTGAAAGTACTGCACATGTGTCACCACAAGGTCATGGGGTCAGAGACTATTTGAGATCGGACGGTGAAAGTACTGCACCGGTATCGCCGCAAGGTCATGATGTCGCTGAATATTTTAGCTGCAGCTGGTCTAAAACAGAATCTGATATTACTGGTGAGTCGTGCGTAGGCGACACTCAAACAGAGGAAGACCATACAACTAAAGCAGTGTGAACATGATCAGAAAACATCTAGTCTTAACTAAACCGACCGCAATTAGTTAACGAGTTATAACGTATTTACTTATACCAGTCTTAAGTCCGATGCATTAACCGCTGTGCTGCTAATACCGGTGTAAAGGGAACCGGAATGCAAGTCCGGCTATATCATAACAAAATGGATTAAATAATAAAATAAATATTTACGGAATGGAACAAATAGTCTGATCCATAAAACAAGATATTACCTACAAGTCCTAGAGTTAATGTAAGAAAAGGCGCAATAAAACTATGTGTTTTATACAAGTCTGGTTTGGACTAAGATTTCTAGGTATGTAGGTCCTATAACATTTTACATTGTGTCGGACCTATATTCCTACCGGCTTCTATTCCTATTACACCGGTATAAAGAGAACGTTATGATGTTACATAAGCCAAGTCATGTGACACAAACAAACTTGCCTAGTTATGTAGGTACGGACTTCTATTCCTGTTACCCCGGTATAAAGAGAACGTTATAACGTTACATAAGCCAAGTCATGTGACATTAACCAACTTCTCTGTCAACTTAAACACAAATAGTTAGACCTCAAGTTTCGTGCTTCTTTGTTCAATCTTAGATGTGATGTGATAAATATTAATATTCAAAATGGCAGATTTTAAAATATCCCAAGAGAACAAAGAATGTGTCCAGTTTGTATTTGTTCTAATATGGAAGATGAATATCATGTTTTGCTCGTATGTCCATGCTATAGAGATCTTAGAATTAAATACTTAAACAAATATTACTGTGCTTGGCCTTCGATTAGCAAACTCATTAACTTATTATCACTCTCATCGTAAAAGCAAACATTCCAGTTAACTTTATATCTTTACTATTCTATGCAACGACGTCAGAGTTTAATTTTATAATTTGATGTTTTCTCCGCTGGTGTATTATATATTATACTAGCATGTTTTCACATTGTCATGATTCCTTACTATTTGTACATAATTCTTGTTCAGCCATTGGCTGGTTACATAATGTGACAAATAAACGGATTTGATTTGATTTGGTATTATGGTAGGCCCCTAACAAAATGTGATAAATAATAAAATGAAGCTTTACGGAATGAAACGAACAGCCTGATCCATAAAACGCGGTATGACGTGCAAGTCTTAGAGTTGATAAAGATAAAGTTTGTTTAACGACGCCACTGGAACACATCGATTATAAATCAGCGATTATTGGACGTCAGACGCATGGCTATGTTGATACATTGTCTCAGAGGAAACCCTTTCTCGCCGCTACATGGGCTAATCTTACCGAAAAACGGCAAGGGGTATTTTATTTGCACTATCACATAGACAGGATAGCACACACCACGGAATTTGATAAACATACGTGTATCACTGGCTCGAACGGAAAGTAGCCAATACAATGTTTTGCGCTGACACTCTACCACTAGACTACGCCCCGCCCGCCTTAGAGTTGTTGTAAGAACAGATAAATAAAACTATACGATTTATTCAAGTCTGGTTTGGACTAAGAATCCTATAGGTATGTAGGTCAGATTGCGCTATAAATTGTTTCTGACATATATTCCCACTGACACCTGTGCTGCCATTAAAATCGCATCGCCTCGAGCGCAGTTCGAACACAGTACCTACCAGACTTGAGACCGGTGATCTAACCACTACACCACGGAGACTGGTTACAGGTTTACGAAGAAAATTACATGCTAAACTGTCGTGGTGAAATTGACGCATTTCCTTAAAGGACTAATAACACGGTACATCGTCGTAGAATAATGAGGTTAATGTATTGAAAAGTTACATATCCAAAGTAGCAATACACATAATATGAAGATGCCACTTTTCCATGTTTTGCATAAAATGTAAAAAAAAACAACAATCTCAATATCTATGAAAAAGCCATATACCAAAGTTTGTCAGTTACGAAAGCAGTTCATTATAATACTAGTTTTAGGTTTTTGACAATAAATAATATTGAAATAAAGGTTTTATGGTTCGTCAAATTATTGCTTAGAATCAAACAGGCCTAATTCCACTACTAGGCCCATACAGCAGCTTTAGACATCCTTTTTTATTTTTCGACCCATTTGTTTTCGTAATAAAAGATTTAACTTAATTCCACTCTATATCCCCCCACACCCGTTTCAGACGTGCATGTGAGCAACTTATTTTGCTTAACTACAAGCTTGAAGACCTCCAGCTTCGCTATGACAAAGCCAGAATCGACAACCACACGTCCTTCCGTTACAACTTGCGACTGAAGATGGCCACAGTAGAAGGGGTCCGCAATACTTACTATGAGTATGCTTGTT